>VXBX01003563.1:0-12017 GCA_013400415.1 Scytalopus superciliaris | reverse complement strand
GGTATTATAGTGGGGGAGGTGGTGGGGAAAGGAGAAAAAAAAATAAGAGGAACAAGCTTCTTACATAGTGGTAACAATCCCATGAAGGAATCATGACATTTATTCAGGGATGTTGCAAAGTCACTGTGGTGTCCTTCTATGCTTTTGGTCCCCTGGACTCAGGGGAAGGACAGAAACTTCTGGGCCTGCTGGTATCTGTGTACAAGTAGTGTTAACATGTCCAGTAGAACAAGATTTTGTCATAAACTTCAGAAAATATAGTTTCTGTCAATGCAAGAGAAACTTTGAAGGATCTCATCAAAAGGGCAACATCCAACACAAAAAAGAAAGTGATGTTGAGATTCAGATAGTACTCGACATCTTTGGCAAAATTCAAATACACTGATGAGTAGATAGGAAAAATAACAGTGTAGGAAACTACTGAACAGTAATTGTTAGTTATCCAAGACAAAGAACTTGTTTGCAGATCAGTTGCGAACCAGTGAACATGTGAACAGAACTGCTTTTATCAACCATAAAAAACCCTCTAAAGTTTATGTACTTTTCAAGTACAGAATATATTAGCTAGAATGATTTGATTCCAATATTCATGAAGTTTTTGCATACAATTAAGTTCATATTACAAAATATGGATCAGGACTCCAATTTGAAATTGCTCCACGTTTAAAAGTGGTAACCACACACTGATTGTCTCAAATCTGCTAGTCTAACAGCAGGTTTAGAAAAAAAAGATGGAACATTAGTCAGTGTTTTAAAATCTCATCTCATCCTTCCTCTGGATCTCCTATATCTCTCAGTACTTAAATTTCATATTACGTAGGCAGAATAATAATGATTTAGTGAGCCTATCATTTCTCAACCTGAGAATTTCCCTAAGACCTCTGTTCCTTTGTTGCAACACTCTGTTAGTTGTTTCTTCAAAGTAGTAATAAAGTCAACTGAGAACATATCAACTGTCTTAAATATATTGTAAGTACATATACTTTTTGCCAGCATGAGTCACTGTTGCATGTGTGTCTCAGGAAAAAGCATGTTAAAACCAAATCAAAGTTAAAAATCATTGATATCTCAGCAAACTACTATTAATTTATGTATTCTATTGTAAACCACATTTTTTCCTTGTGAAGTTGCATTGCATATTGCTTTCTCAACCACTGACTGAGGGGAAAAATGCAAAACATTAACATTTCATATTAGAATTCTTTTTCTGAAACTCTATTTTGAGGTTTAAATCAACCTGAACTGGTAACAATATGAAATTTTCTTGCATGACACTTCTTTTTTTAAGCATTATTATTGTAGCCTGGTAATCATGGTATGAAATTTGCTAAGTGTCTTGATTATCTCATTTGGTGATGTCCTGTAGAGAAGTGAAATATGTGGTTTTATTCAGATAGTGACAGTGGACCTTCCTGGAAATGGCTGAAAAGAAACCCTTTAGAAGTCATGTGAATGGAGTAAAAAGGGACATCTTAGACTTTGGGGTTTTGTTTGTTTGTTTGATTGGTTGGCTTTGGTTTGGTTGTTTGTTTTTATGTTACCATCTTTATTCTGGTTACTCTTCAGGCTGGAATACATGCAACACTAAACTTTGACTCTGGAAATCCAGTGATATTTGCAATGCGAGAAACACAACTCCCTTGATGTGTCTGATAGTAAAGCTTCACTTACCTCTTTCCTGATGGTCATGGTAAGTGTTCCAGTAAAGTTAAAGGGAAAAAGCCTTTACACAGAAAAGAAATTTGAAACTAAGGGAATTTATCTAATGGTTTTATAAGCTTCAGATTCAGTTTTGTACTCTACCATTGACCTTCTATCAATTTTTAAACTCCATTTAACTAGTTTCTCAGTAATATTTGCATATGTAATTCCTTTGAAAATACAGGCCTTTCTGCCTTTTTTCCCTTTGCTGCCCAATCTGAGAAGTGTATCTAAAGTGTGAACATATATGAAAAGGGAAGTGTGAGGATGAGGACAGAGAGGTCTTGAGGATCACTGGCTGTTTCCTTACTGGGTGTCATGTATCTACTCCTCAGATGAGGAATAGGATGAACAGAAGCTGATTTTTGGAGATTCAACAAAATATGCAATTTCTAGTACTGGTGGAATGCAAAGTTTGTGAAAAATACTTCTGCCTACCTCTAAAAAAGTGCTTTGAAGTATCTTTAGAAAGAATTAGTGATGTTGGACCCATATTTACATGAATCTAGCAAGTGGGTTTTACTGTTTGGACCAATTGCTCTTTTCATATATCACCACTAGGGTCTGCTGCTTCAGCAACTGTCTGGTGTCCTTCCCTTATTGTCCACCTAATGCTCATGCCAAATCAAAAGCCATGAAAAACAGAATATGGTAAGTTTGGAAATGTTTTGCCAATAACTGGGATAACTCATTGTGAATCCTCTCACACAAATGCACAGGGAATTACTACCCTTTAAAGATGCAAAAGAATACCACTTTGTAACTTTGACAAATATACTAAGGTGTTTCTATGAATATGGAAAGATTTAAGATGATTTTTCTGAGACACAGAGAGCTCAGTTATAAAAATTTTAAAAAGTCCATTCAGAAAAAAAGCTAGTGGTGACAGTGGAACTGGTATTGTTCTTAGGGCAGGGATCAGGGATCAAATTTCTGTCCAGAAACTAGGGAGAGCCACAGGAATCATTATTTTCCACAGTACTAAGAAAAATGTGTGAAATTAAGTAATAGAAGACTTTAAATGCTAGAGGAAGTTACTAGATTAGTCTTAGAGGAAAGAAAGAAATTAATTTATCTGATACTCAAAGCAAGCAAACCGTGACTGTGCATTGTCATCCGGGTGAAAAAGTATTTCCCTAGGTGTAGATATTTGGCTTGCTATAGCTGTCCTGGCCTCTTTGCAACAACTAATCCTGCACTGGAAGTGATGGTGGAGAACACAGAGCCTTTTTTAATATGCTTGAGTTTGAGGCTCTATCTCCCATTTAAAAGAGACAACAGTTCTGTTTTCTGTAGTCACTGAGCCATCTATTTTCATCAGCCAACAAGAGGGATAAAGATAGAGGTGATAGTGACTAAGCAGTTTTTAATTTGTTGTTGTTGGTGGTGGTTGGGGTTTGCTGGTTTGTTTTTTTAAATAGAAAATGTAATATAAAAGTTTACCTGAATAGATAGCTTAGGGACTTTTATTCTAAGGAGAGACTTAAGAGAGGAAAACCGTAGCCATATGTGAGCAATGAAATTACTTAACTAGCACCAAGAGATGAGTAACAACAGGAAAACAGGAGGCAAATATGAAAAAGATGAAATTATATGTGAGCAAATGAGTATCATCAAGAATGAGGAGGAGTGAAGGAAGAACAGAAGGATGTAAATTGCATGGGGCAAGACATTTACAGAATTGTGCAATATATTATCACAATGATGACAGAACAATATATTATCTTAATGATGACAGAAGAAACTGAAGTGAGGTGTCTTTTTTTTTTTTTCTTTATTCCACCAGAATGGGAGGATGACTGATGAAGAGATTTTTAAAATGTCATAGATGAGAGGTGACAAGATTTGCTGTTGTTACAGATGTACAGGAAAAAGAAATGAAAGAATCTGAGATGACCACCAGGTTTTGACCCCTGTATCATTAGTATGGGTGCAAATGTTGCCATCTGTTCTCATGTGTTTAAAAGTGCTTCACAGCCCATGGGGACGCTTGACCCCATCATTGTGAGTTACTTTCTCGTTGTTTTGTTCTAACAAAATTACTAGCACTGTCCAGTTCCTATACCTGCACATCATGCTTAAGTACTCCTAAAACTTGACAGATCTATATACACTGACATCTAAAAGAAGTAAATCTAGCCAACTAAAACCAGAATTAACATTGCTTTTAAAATAAAATACTGTTTGAACTGAGTTCTAGTTTGTCCCCTACATCTTCTTTTGATGCCTCTTGTTAGAATGCCTGGTAGGCTCATAGAATCATAGAATCGTAGAATTGATCGGGTTGGAAAAGACCTCCGAGATCAAGTCCAACCCTTGGTCCAACTTCAGTCCTTTACTAGATCATGGCACTCAGTGCCACGTCCAATCTCATAGTAATGAGTGGGTGCTATCCTAATTATTAAATGATCAATCAGTACACATAAATTCTTTTTATCTGTTAGTCATATGAAAATATACACCAGCCAGATACTTGAGTTAGTAAGAAATGTGACACTGAACAGAAGAGCCTGAGAACACCCTCCTCCATAGGGCTGTGCTGGTGGGAAGAGATTGCATCTACAGAGAGAAGGAGGATGGAACATGGATGCAAAGACCAGGAGAAAGGCGCACTGTGGAAGCAGGAGATCCAAGACATATACCATCTGTGTTGGTCTGGTTAGAGTTTGGTAAATTGGTGTGAACCATTGCAGTAATACAATTATGTGGCAACCTTCACATTCCTCTATGTTACGCTATATAGATATATTCTGAGAATGCAAGGAAAGGCAAGAAGAGACCACTTTTACTAGCAATCTTCTTATAAGGTAAGGGATTTTTGTCTCACTTAAAGAAATTATCTTGATCATTGCCTGATATTGTTCAGATCTGTCATAAATTATTATTTTTTTTTTAAAACATGCCCATACAAAAAGGTTGGAAGTAGTAAGTGTTGAAACCTATATGATTTTGAAGGAATTTTTTTTAAACTAGTAACTTTTAGAAATGGTTTTGTACAGTCAGATTTTTTAAATTTCACCGAACACAGCAATGGCTTGATTCTGTTATGGTTTACAATCAAACTGATGAATCATCTGTATAAAGGTGAGAGAGTGATAAAAGGAACTAAATCGAGATACAAGATTAACTTTCTCTTTAGTGCAGTCTGGGGTGAGAGGGGTCTTCTGTTACGGGGAACCATTTATGGTGGAAATATAATCATTTGGATATGAAACCCAGACAAATGCAGCCTTTCCAGCTTCAGTGAACAGGCACTAAGAAGTGGGCAGATCCATATATTCCTTTTAGAGAAGGACCCAGACCTATTCTCATTTGTCTCTGTTTTGCGAGGTCCCAAGAGGTCTCTGGCCACCTGGAACTCTACAAACAAATTGAGTAGTGGTTTTCATATGAACCTACATGAGGTCTGAAAGTTCACAGACAATAAAAGCTCAAAATGGCAATGGTAGATGTAGGCAGAGCCCAATGCAGCCATCCAACAGACAATGAACTTTCTCTACCAGATAAAAGACATTAATTTGCATGACTGCTATGTGCAGAGTGATACTGAACCCTTTCTGTCCTACCTTGTCTATATGACCTACGTAGGCTGTCTGTGGAAAGCATGTAAAACAGTACTTGGGAGATAAAGACCCAAATGGAAAGCAATTTACAGAGTATTTCATATGGTTGCCTTTTAATGGCAATTATTTATCAAGTAATTATTAGGAGAATACATGCATATTTAATTTCCTATGATACTGCTGTAGTTCTTGGGTTTAAGCTATATGGTTCTAAAATTAGCTTTACATTTTACAGAAACTAATAAATGAAGGGAATAGGTGGGATAGATGCATTCCTGCAAAGAATTCATAGATCTTCTGTAAAAGGGCCATTTCACATTCAGTAGCAAACTATATAGAACATTGAACTTTTGAATCCAGATGGTGTTCATGGTGCTTCGTTTTGTGTTTATGGACCCTTCCTGGTGGAGGTTTCTTCTACTTTATAACTATAATAAGCAGTACTATAAAAATGTAGGGAGTGACCAAATGGAGGTCTGAAATGGAGATTGGGACAAACTATTCTAGTAAAATGTTACCAGTTTCCAAATCTAGATTTTCTTTTTCGTTTGAAGGTGGGAGAACAGAGAAGGAAAAGGAGAGAGCTGTAAAACTTCCATTTATCTTGTTTTTCTGTGTAAGTTAGAGTTCTTGTAGAGTTCAGGTGTAATCACAGCCTTCTGTTCCAACAGGAAACACCATCTGCTGAGGCATTCTGTAAGCAATATAACGTCTCTCTAGAGACAGCTTAGCATTCTATTCACAGAGAAGGATGGCAGGGACTTGTAAACAAAAAAAGACAACTGAAGCCGTGAAGAATAGGCTGTGTTCTAAAGATTCAATATGTTTTTTTACAGCTGAAAAATCCTGTATTGCTATAAATGTCTGGCAGAGCACTCTGATGTATTAATTGTAGGGTTTCTTTCATTCAACCTTGTTATTTGAGAGCCAAAATGTAATGTGAAAACATTGATTGTTGTTGTTTTTTCCCCACTGAAACTATCAAGTTTGTATGAATCTGGACCAAATAATGTAGCAAATAAGTATTTTTTAGCGAAAAGGAGAGAAATTTTTTAATTACTGCTCATTAGTAACTAAATAGGTAGAGAGTATGCTTACAAAAAAATAGATATTGGGTGTCAATGAACCTAAAGTTATGAAGGCCCCTGGAATGAATGATAGACTTATTAGTTGAAAGATGTTTAGTACAAACACTTTATATATCCTATAAAATATTTTAAAACAGATCAGAAGTGTGGTTGGAATAGTGGAAAGATGGATTAAATGGAAACTATTTCCTGTTTTGGATTAAATCAAGGTATCAGAATTATAGATGGCATATCCTTAGAGTATCATTAAGTATAGTCCTTATTGGTTTCATGTTTAAATGAAATTAATGACAAAGATAAGGTACTGTAACTTTAGGACTTGACATTAGGGAGTTCATAGGTTCTCCTGGACAAAGCAGAATGGCTAAGTCTCTGGTGGGTTTAGGGTCTATTCTAACAAATATTTTAAAATAACAAAATCTTGCTCAGTCATTGTCTCATGTAAAGCAGATATTCAGCATTCAGAAAAGGTGAGAAGATTTCATTACAAGGCAGCTCTCCTTAATCTTATCCATAATGAAATTGCAGTTGAGACAATTGTCTATCTGTGGTGATAAAAACACATGTGATCTGTATGTTTTCCCCACGTTTTTCTACTGTTAAGATTCAGAATATGTTAAATTTGTATGATGAGAGCTGGGGAGAAAGGGAAAGAGGAATAAAAGGAATATCTTTTTAATTTGATTTCCATTCCATGATAGGTATGTTGGATTAGGTGAGGCAACATCTTCATGATTCTGGTGCAAAGTGTTGGACATTAAGGAGTTCAATTTTTGCTTTCTTGAGTCTGAAGATAGTGTTGATGCTGATTTGTCACTGAGATAAGTGTGAGTCTAATCAGGACAAACTATATGTGATATAGTTGGCTTTCAGCTAAATTGATCATTTTAATTATGACATTAAACATGTGGTTGTTGGCATGAGCTCTCCAAAAATCACAGCCTTATTTTCTAAAGGTGCAATTTACTATGAGTACCTGCAGATCCAAGAGGCTTATGTGTTAGTCCTCTACTCATGAATGAAATTCTCTCATAAGGTATGTATATTTTGTTAAACCTAAAAGAGAAGAGGTACCTTGATTTTAGCCACTGTGTTAACTAAGATTCAGAACATTTAATAATTTGTATTTTATGAGCTGTAGAGTCCTCTGGTCTGCAAAAAGTCTCACTGGTGCAAAGGGGATCAATGTTCTTACTTTCAAAATGACAGTAGTAGTGACTTTTACTGAATGGTGTTTGAGGGGGAAACAAGGAGGGGAAAGTAACAAGTTCTTTCTAATTGCAGAAAGCAGAACTCTGTTTTGGGGGTAGAGGAAGAAATATAGATTAGAAAATTATGTGATGCATGCAATTACCTAATTCAAATAAATCTTATAAAAAATGAGAAGAAAGTAAAACATTCAGACCTATTTCCCCTTCCCTGTGATCTACTGCTTTAGTTCAATGATTAGTAGGTTTCCATTCATGACTGAGATCAGTATTTATAAATCATCTTTTAAGAAAAAATGCTTTCCTGTGTAAGGAGCAATAAACAATCCTGTGGAAACTGAAGAATCACATATATAGTGTATAGCTTTTTTTGTTCAAATCATAGAAGAATGGGATCTAAGAAGTCAGCATTTTAGAGGAATTAAAACATGATGGCCCTCTCATTTAGCGATCCTTTTCAGAAGAACTTCCCCAGTTTTCTTCTATCTTGGTGAAGCAGAGCAAAACTTAGAATCCAAAGAGTTAACGTAGTTCTTGTTGAACATTGAAAAATATTTAGCAAAAGTAAAAAACTTGGGGATTTTTCAAGGATGGTACTGAGTTGCAGAGCATGCTTATACTAACATTCTTAGAGGACGGTACTAGGTTGCAAAAGAATGCTTACATTGACATACAAGAAGATAGAGTAGGAACATAAGGGAGATAAGGAATTTGAGTGGAGATCTCTTGCATAATTACACCCCGGAGTCAGCAAAAATCAGCAAAGGTGAAAAGTTTACGACGAAGAGGAGCAGAGAAACGACCACTGCCATGATGAAGTAACAGGAACTCCCATGGAAATATTCCCCAAAAGAATGACCAAGCCCCTGACTCCGCNTTTTTTTTTTTTTTTTGTAGTCACCGGGAGATATAACCGGAAAAAACTCTGAAACATTGCAATAGTTTCAATTACTCGCAGGACTTATCCCTACAAATTAATAGTTTCTGGAGATCTGTTGGGCATTACCTGTAATGCCCAATGTCAGCCTTATTTCCTTTCTCTAAGAACGGGTGATTAATTTGTGAAAGATGCAGTAATCTCTTGTCTAGATTTATTCTGAAGTGTGATTTTCCCCTCCAAAGAGCACTTCATGATGGATAATAGCAAATAAAGGCAATGGGATCTTTGCCTAGCTTTCTTAGACTACCTGTAGGCTAGTAAAAAAGAGGGAATAAACCCTCTTTGAATATTTGTAGAAGGGTTTATTTTGTAAGTCTGAGTCTCAGACTTCCAAAACCCTGCAGGAGTTGTTTTTGCGTTTCTTGGGACCAGTTCTCCTGTCATAAGTTAACACTGTTGACTGCTTATAGTATCCTGGAGTCCTATTGTGCAAAGCAGTAAAACAGTAAACTTGTTAAGAACAACTGGCTTTAGGGACTTGCATGCTGCAGCCTCCTAATCCCCTTCTTACTTGGTTTAGACATCATCCACACAGAGAGATACTTGTTCTGTATCTAGAAATTGTCCAGTTGATGGGTTTAGGAATTAAACTGATTTAAGCTTTTTAGGCTTGAGATTTATACTGTTCATTTTATTGTGCTCTCATTAATCCAACAATGTCTCTGGCCTGCCATCTGGAATGATGCATTGGTGCATCTTAAGTAAAAGGAATTTGCTCTTTGTTGAATTTTCGGGTCTAGGTCTGCATAATCAAGGACCTGGCCGATTGAAAATATCCTTTCTTCTAGTTGCATGACTCTTGTTTCATAACTTTGACTATTTTTTCTGTTGCAGAATGACTTTTTGAAAATGACTCTTTGAACAGAGTCTAACCCAATATCATCTGAGTGTCACTCACCCTCCTTTTAAATAACACCTTGCACTGCTATTGCTTAAGGAGACGAGACCAAGACTGTTTTTCAAATTGTCCACCATGTGTGTTGCTTTAGTAGGAATCTCTGCAGCCTGAGACATTTTCACAGTCATGAAGTTAGTTAAATGAAGGGGATTTACAGGTAATAATTCCATTTATGTTCTTCATCTGGAAGGAAGAGACAGAACTAGCTTTTAAATTAAGAGCTCTAAAATATAAATGGACTGCAAAAAGGTAAACTGAAACAAAATAAAAGCCCCAAAAGAAGGCGAAGAAGCATTTCTTGGAGGTGACTTGCCAGTCTATCCTAAAGTATTCCCCATCTCCCTATTTTCCTTCATCTCTATGGTGGGTTTCTTGCTCATACACTAGTAAAATGCAAACATTTTCAGACAAGTTTTATTAAGTAATACCTTTGGAAAAAGAGGAACTGAAAACACATTTTCAGTGTTGTAAAATACTAGCAATCAAGATTTAGCTCTTTTAACAGGGGCTACTGCTATGGGTCTACACGTTTGTGATTGCCTAAAGGAGACTTTTCAGGAAGTCACCAAGTCTCTCTAAAAAGTCAGAGTTTTCTTAATCCTGTGCATGAAAAGGAGCCTGAGAAAAGCATCTTTTGACAAGAAAGGGGTCAGACTACCTAAAACAACCTTTGCTGGTATGCCTATAGAGTGTTGTATGTGTCTGTAAAGTCTCATCACTGGAGAAAGAGGACAGAAGACTGAAGATCTTGCTGGGAGCAGCTATGACTCTAGAAACCCTCAGTATTTTACCTTGAGTTTGGCATGTGAAAAATCCTCTGTACTACAGAATTGTCCTGCCCATAATACTGTGCAACAACACACAGTTATGCCATTAATGGTAGAAGCAGAAATAATGAAGCATATAAAGCAGAATAAACATCCCTGTAGCTGGATCTGTAAAAGTATCAGAACATGAAGTGGTGTCTGCAGCACTTACGAATTTTCTCATCTGAATGAATGGAAGAAAAAACCCTCTTGAATCATGGGGCTGTTGTACATTTAAAGTGATTCATCCCTTCTAAAAGACCCTTGCACTTCTCTTCTGTTTCATTTATATTTTTAGCCTGCCTGTGAAGATGGATCCCTTCAGACTTATGCCTTTTTTATCATGCTTATTCCATTCATATTAGTATAGAAAAATTGCAAAGCTTACCGTGAATTTTATCTTTTCTATCAGTTTTGCAACCAGAAGACCAGAAATATGACTTTGCATATAGTGAACAGGAATCCCTAGGGTACTAACAATTGGAAGTGTGTGTTTTGCTAGTTTCTCTATTACTTGATCAATGCTGTCACTAATGCAAATCTATTCGCATAATGCATGAAGTGTCATTAATTTTATGTTGTTTATGTACTCTTGCCATAAGGTTAAGCAATTCCTACTATTAAGCTAGATGAAATTGCATTACCTTAATGAAATGCACTTTACTGATAAAGAAGAATGTCACTTTCACAAGTGGAAGCGCTGTTAGCAAATTTTTACGAGAGAATTCCCAAAATCATATCTTAATTGCTTGGACAGCTGTGTAGTTTACATAACGAGCAAACAATGCCAAGGTTTTTTATTTTCTTTGTCAGCTATATTGGATGTTAGTATGCGTGGTGGACCTTTTTTAGGCTTTTTATTACTTGATTGCAAATCATTCTTCATTGCTGCCCAAATTTATGGAAGGACATTGCTCCCTGAGGTGCCATATCCTTTCAGGTCTGTAACTGAACATGACTGATGGCTCCAGTGTAACAGTTGCTTATTACGGCGCTCACTGAGCTATGATTGCTCCAATACTTTATGTTGGCAGATGTGTTTCCCTTGGAACAGCATCTCTGAGACAGAGGTCATTGATCAAACCCCCCTCTGGCTGTTCCATTATGTGCAAATTATTGCTAAAAGCAGAGAGACTGAGAAGGGGGGTGGGGGGGTTGTGTATGTGCATGTGTGTGTGCATACAGTCTGCTCACTGCAGAATTGAGGGAAAGGAAAAAGCTAACATAATGAAGAAGAAAAAAGATATCAAACTGGAAATTTTTTTTATAATGTGATCAAATGGGAGAGAAAGAAGGAAATGAAGATTATTTCAGTGGAGGAATAATTGCATAATATGGTAGCACTTTCTTTTTAACTGATAGTATTTTTGTCAGTGCTGTGTGGCTTGTGTGTACTTTTACTGCTGAAGTTAACGGAAAAAGGGTCATTCAATACCTCAGACACGTCTGTTGACACTTGTTAAATAAATGAGAGAACTTTTATTTATTGAAGAGGACCCTGCTACATAGTAGTGGACAGTTACTGAGCTGTGCATCAGTTCCAAAAAATCATAACAGAGACAGAATTGTTGAATTAGATAAAAGACTGCCTAAATGAGACTATGGACACTCCGTACCACAACCACTCTTGAAAAGAATGTAAAGAATGCTTTGATGTTACATGTCAGGTGTTGCACAGAAAAGAATAATATGAAAGTCCTATGAACAACTTATGCTATAGGCATAAGATATCAAAGCTTTGTGAAATTTTAATGTAAACTTCAACCAAGTCTGTTTGTCACTAGAAGGGATGTTCCCTTCCCTTCCCTTCCCT
>VXBX01003547.1:0-15820 GCA_013400415.1 Scytalopus superciliaris | reverse complement strand
TTTCTCTCCCTGGCTCTTCTTCTTCATGTTCTTTTTTTACCTAATAAAATAATTTTATTGTAAATTTTATTATTGTGGATTTTTGCCCTCCTGACAGATGCTATCTACAGTACTGGAAAAACAGGAGCAAAACCAGATTTTGATAAATGAAGCATCTATTTATGCATATACACACACAAAGAAATATACATATGTAACTCTGGATCTGCATACCTATATATATACGGTTTAAATACATGGGTATAAATACATGTAAGTATGTTTGTGTACATATATATATATATTTGTATACATCTATTTATGTGTATATAAGAAGTTAAAGAAGCTCTTAGAAGCTGGAATTCAACTCTCACTATGGTATCTTGTTGTGTAATGCTCCCAGTGTCATCCAATTGCCTATGTTTAAGGTGGTAATGAATTAAGTACATGACTGACATATGCCTGGTGTAGGTAGGTCCTTTCTCCTCTCATCCTCTCTCCAGTCAGAGTTGTACCTGCCCAGACTATTAGTTTATTTTTGTAACCTTTAATTTTCATCATATTAAATATTTATCCAAATTGAGATGGTGGGGCTCAGTTACTTTGATCTGAGCACCAATTATGGTGAAATCTGTGCAGCTCCTTAAATCCTACCACAGTTTGCTCCATTCTCCCAAATTACTCACACAGGAATCTTTGTCTTTCGCACAGGTTCTGCAGTAAACCACTGCCTGCTTAGTCCCATTCAAACGTCGCTCAGCAATGAGAAGGACACCTGTATACATTTATCCCATCCTCAGTAAATATTCCTGGTCCTTCTTTGCATTGGGTTTGGCGTATCAGGACAGGTGTGTCAGGTCAGTTTGCCCAAGTCATAGCTGTGTATCAGACCAAGACTCTGCTCACCTGCTAACTGATGTCTAAAAATTAATTCTCAAAATTAGAACTAATTAAGCACTGTAAAAAAGTACTTTTAGATGAGGTTTGTTTGGATTTATTTTAGACATTCATCCTGAGCAAGAGTAACTGCTCTTTGGATATATCACTTGTCATCCATTGTTTCTAAGAGGATATTTTCTAACCCTCAGTGTTAGGTGTCTAAGCTAGGGCAGAGGAATCAAGACCAGGTTGGATGGGGCTCTGAGCAACCTGGTCTAGTGAAAAGTGTCCCTGCCCATGGCAGGGGGTTGGAACTACATGATCTTTAAGGTCCCTTTCAACCCAAACCATTCAGTATTTCCATGAATCCCACCTGTTGTCTTTCTTCATGGCCAGTACCAGCAACTGAATCATCCTCGCTGAACTTACCAGAAAAATGTTTCTATCTGTTCACAGAATCCCACCTACCACTTCAGTCAGGAAAAAATACAAAAGGAGGTTTGGGGTGGGGAATGTGGAAAAAAAGGACACAGCTTTATACATCAACATAGATGTGCTAGAACACAACAAAAAGCCTATAATTGAATTAAACCACTAATACTTTCTAGATTTCACTTTAGACTGAGTATAAACAGAAAACAATGTACATGGGAAGCTATGTGTATCATTGGTAAATACAATTATATTGACCTGTGGGGTATCTCCAGATGGAGCAGGTCGATATGCCTGACAGAAACAAGATCCCTTGGGAAGAGTCCCTTCTGGACTAGGGAAAAAGTGTGAGAAGGAAGGAGCAGAAGTGAGAAACTTGTGTGTGGACCGCGACCATTCCCACCCAGCTGCACTCCTCAAGGGAGACAAGTAGAGAGGCTCAGAGTGAAGAAATAAAGTTGAGCCTGGAAAAAATGGTGGTGGGGAGAGAATCATTATTTTAATATTTGTTTATCTTAGTTTCTCACAACTTAAGTGAGTTTTAAATAGCAGCATATTAAATTAATTTTCATCACACGGTCTGTTTTGCCTGTAATGGTAATTGATAAGTGATCTCCCTGTCTTTATCTTGATTCACAATCCCATTTTCCTTCCCTGTGCCACGGAATGAGGGAGCAGCTTTCTGGGTGTTTGGTCATCTCACTACAAGGAGATACGTAGGTTAGTCCTTCACCTACTGAGCTGTATAAGACTGCTTAAGATTAAACGATCAGCTCCATGTATTTGTATTTAGTGCCTCTTGTATATTTAGATGAACTTGCTTAAGGCTTCTGAGCTGGTATTCACTTCAGGAACATTTAAAATTGTGAGATAATTCTGAAAATTACACCATTCCCACTAATTTCCTGAGATTTTGAGCAAAAAATTGATTTAACAAAAATGTGTTGCTAAATTTGACCTTCTTGTGTTAAAGGGTGTTCTACTGGTGAAACACAGTAACATGTTTTTAAAGAATAAAAGTAATTAAAATATTTTTGTTGCATTACTATAGCTGACAACATATGTTTTCAACTCACAAATTAACTAAAAATTGTCAAAACCATACAGCTTCTCATAGTGTTTTTTATAATTTTAGGGGGGTGTTCTTTTTGGTTTGCTTGTTTTTTTAATGGGCACATACCTCACGTGTGTGCATGTATCTTTGTCTTTGCTTGGTTCATAGTTGATTTTTACTCTTGATGAATTATCAAGGGAACTCTTTAGAAATATCCTTTTTGTTTCTACTAAGCACAACATTAGCAAGAGGTTTTGTCATTAACTTCACTTTTATGCATTAAAAGAGGGAGGGGGAAGACAGCACATTTTGTGATTTCAAAATGATTTTTGCCTTTTCTGCATATTTTCTTGCTCATCACTTAGATTTTTTTTTTCACTCCCATGTTGCTATTTTGTCAGTGATGACAATATGGAAATCCATACATATTGGTATTCCAATAGAGATTTGCCTAGCCAAACAGAAGCAAAAAATTACGTGAATACAAATGTATTAACTGCAAAGATAAATCACAACCCGCAGGCAACTTGAATAAGCAGAGGAAAGAGAGGAAAAGATGTGGGTGGGGAGTGCAGCTTGAAACCAGCTGGAGTCGAAGGATGGAACATCACACAAAGAAATCAGGAAATATTTATAAGCATAATTTTTTAGTATCACACAAGCAGAAAATGCAGAGTGATTGAAAAGCAAGCAGGCCCAGAACCACACTGCATTGGAAAAGTTTTATTGTCTTTGGAAATCATCTGTGCTCGTTGTCAGGCTTTTTACAACTCTACCTTGGTTTGGGGGTCTTTTTCTTACTTCTTCTCCTCCTTCTTCTTCTTCTTCTAAAAAAAAAAAAAAGTTTAAAAAATATGAACTTAGGAAAAGCCAATTTCATGTGCTGTTAATTTAATTCCCAACATAAAACCTTACTTCTTCTGATGGAAAATGAAATTACCCTTTCTACATCCGTTTTATCTGTCAATTAAATTCTTTTTTTTTTCCCCCTCTCCTCCCTCCAAGAGAAAAGAACATGCACATTATTGGTTATATTTTCTGTGCTGGCAACAAAATGAAAATAGGAAGAGGTGGCATTAACTACAGTAAGTACACAAAACCTGCTTGATTATCATGTAAAGATGCTGGAATGACAACCCCGGAGACTTTGAATCTCCTTTGTGAGGTTGTAGATGTCTAGGCTAATTTTCATTTTCCATTTGTCCTGGTATTGCATGGCAAAGCAGTTTTAATAATGGGACTCTTCACAGCGTTAACTATTAACCTTTCTATTTTGTGGTATCTTAAAGAAATGGCTTTTTGAGACAGCTTTCTCTGCCTGAATCTGTATGTGAATAAAGATAGGAAAATGAAATGCATCTTTTGGGCAGAAAGAGGGTACGTTCACTGTGATCCATTCTGTATGATTAATTTCAGGATGATATTTGTCTCTGTTTCATGTTGTCATTATTTAACAGTTATGAAAAAAATCACCTTCTTTGGTCTGACTTGGTTATTACTTGTGTTATGTTAGAGCTGATTGGAAAATAGTATTTGAAAAAAAAAAAATCAGCATTTCAAAATTGAAAAAAATGGAGAGTTTTGTTTGTTTGTTTATTTGTTTTTTTGTTGTTGTTCATGTTTTGAATGACACACACACACAAAAAACAACCAACCAACCAACCAAACAAAAATCAACAAAACACACCTTCCAGGATGAAAACAAAACAAAAATGATCCTTTTAATTTTTCAACAGCAACATTAAAAAGAGAGGAAAGCAGATGCCTTTGCAGGTATCAGAAAACCCTGTGGCTCAACCACAACAGTGTGTCTCATATATTAAATTCTGAAATGTTCTAATCTTTATCTGGGGCAAAGACAACATTGATAGACTAAAAATAAGGCACTTTTGCCCTGTAGATATTTTGCAGGTATGGTGGGGACTGGCAAGTACCCATGTTGGGTGCTGAGAGTCTTCTCCTGGTAAGCCTTTCTTCATGGCACTACCACAACCCAAACTACCCCCCCTGCCCTCCACATACCCTGCAGAGGTGTGGGCAGAAGCCCACCTTTCAGATCATTCATTTTCCCTAAATTCCATGAGTGGATTTAACTGTGGTCTGAAGTGATGGGGTTCAACCAGATTTCTTTTTTTTTCTGTAGCATTTTTAGAGGAGAATAGCTTAAAGGCTGTGAGCCAGAGGGCTGAGCAAATACATGTCTTTAAAACTCTGCAATCAGATTTGCTAGAGGACATCTATCTTTCCTCTTAGAACAATTTTCAGGGAGGATATTCTCCTCCACTGCCCTTTGTCTTCACTAACCTTGAGAAGAAGGACAAGTGACAGTTAAATACTTTCTGCTTACAGCTGTAAGAGTTTGGGGAAGCTTAACATGAAGTCCTGTGCATCTCTCAGGGATGCAGTGTGTGATATTTCCTGCCTGAACTTCCTACTTGAAGAGTTTTAACACAGATGAATGTATCTGAGGGTCTAAATAAATAATATTGAATTTTTTGTCCAACAATATATACATAGCCAAACAGAACTGCTTCAGTTCTGTCACAGCAAAGGCATCTGAGGCATGATTCTCCTCTCACTGACTTATGTAAAAACCAAGTACAATTTAGTTAAAGCCAAAACTCATATTATACCAGAGGAAAGACAGAGTGATTGAGAGAAAAATCAGACCTGCAGCCTATAAAATGCATGTATATACAGCATCACTTTCTTTTTTTTTTTTTTTTTTTTTTTTTTCTTTTTCTACATACCCCTGGAAGGNAAATATGTTGTACACACACTCCTATTTTTCTCACCGCTCTGCCCTCCATGCTGCATTTTGTAGTGTAATCAAAATGCAAAATACATTTTGAGAAATTAAATGAGAGACACATGTGTGAATCATGAGGTTTATTTGCATGTTTGGCCCTTCAATTCATTAGGGATTTTAGTTTTTCCAGGAGGGAAACTGTCACATTTACATATTCTTAGACAGGCACGCAAATATTAGTCAGAAACTATAGTTTATTCAATGCATTACAAGCTCCTGGGCTGCCAAACAATAATTTCAGTTCTTGAGTAATATACGTTTTTGGAAATCTGGCATAATAACACTGTATCGTACTATTGCCCACTAGGACCACTTACGATTTTGTCAGGTTTTCCATTACCAAGCCTTATATTCTGGACCACGTGCATTATATGCCAGCCATATAAATTTTTTATCTGACATGCATGGTCTCAGTCCCCAAGCAAATTTCTTTTGCAAATTTCAGAAAGAAAAATCATAGCAGTTTATTCAGAAGTTCCAGCTGAACCAGAAGAGACACAGCACCAACAGCAAGAAAACCAACCAGTTCAAGTCCTTCATGATCCTTTTTGTGTTTCTGTCACCTAATGTGTTGCAGAGGTTTGCAGCTGTAGACAGAAATATGCACATCAAAGAATGCACACAATGTAAATACACTGTTGGTAACACCTGTCAAGTGGAAAGGAAACATCTGTAATGTATCTGGGAAGTGGGATGTGATGTTTCATATAGCTTTGCTTGACATAAATTCATAAAGAGGTATAACAGGATAGAGGTTACTTCAGTGCATACTGAAGAAAATGGTTTACATCAGGTGATTTCCCTTCTCCCTCTCCCCCACCTCATGTGGTGGTTATTATAACTACTAAAAATTCCCGTGGGCAAAGTCAGGCCTGGTTAGACATGAGTTGACTACTAAGGTCAAGAATCCACAGCAAAAACAGCTCATCAGGTTGATATAAGTGCCAAAGGTTTCTGTAGCCAATGTCAGAGGAACAGTGTGATTAGCACCACACAAGGTGCTACCTTTGGCTTCCAACCTGGATACCCCAGGACATATTCACATTTACAGTTATTTATCCTGGTGTGTAGTCTGGGTAAGGCTTAAACTCATGCTTCTGCCTTTTTCAGCAAGTGAAAAAAGTTAAAATATTTCTCATGAGAAACTGAACTCAGAGAGGATGATCATAGATATCTTTATATAAATTCATTGCAAGAACATATCAATTGAGTCACAGGGACTGAATTAACCAATACACCTTTGAATTATTAATAACAGGTATCACAAGTTGACCTGTGTGTAAATTTTTCTTTTCTTTGTACTAAAATATTAAGGACCACAATTTTTGGTACAAATCATCACAGGAGCTTTGCAAATATTCTGATCTCATTTTCACTAGACCGTTTGGGGACCTGGGACCAGATGACTGCTCCCATTCACAAAATCTATGTAATGCATTGATACTAAAGCAACTCTATAGATTTTGAGGTCTAGTTTTACAATCAAGAAGGCTGCATAGAACCTCTCATCATGGCTAAAGGGGGCAAAACTGACAGCTAGTGGACATCTGATATATGTTTAAAAAGAGGGGTTTCTTTCCCAGCAGAACAATTGCTAAAATGTTCACATTTTTCATACACCACAAATTCTGGTAGGTTTCTCAGTGTGCAGAGAAGCTATGCATGTAGAAATCTGCTGTTTTCTAACTCCACATAGATAGCATAGATTGTAAACTCTCTGAAGACACTGTTACAGTCTATCTTGTTCATGATCCATGAATTTAGGACTTCTGCATGCACAGTTGCAGACTACTCCAATGATCCATTATACTGTATCAAGGATGTGTAGATTATGAGTTGCTTGTAGATATTTGAACTATGCCTTAGTGTGGTTCTTTGAGAATTTGTTAAAGGCACTGAAGATCTTTGACTCCAAACAGGCCCTAAAAATTAGAACTTGCCAAAATTCCACTACAGGTGTGATCACATTGTCATGGTTCTGCTACAGTGCAAACAGAGCTTACTTCAAGTATGCTCAAAATATCCTCAAAAATGATCTCAGGATAAAGTCATGACTCAAGAATTTTTCTGGGTTCTTGGGAGGATCTTACAGATCATACTGATTTCTGTGCTGCAATGGCCAGATGGATCCTGAAGCCTCATTTAACTAGTGTATGTCAGAGCTAATAGATCATGTTCTTTCTGTCAGGGATCAAGATATCTGAAAGAAAGAGTCTGGGATCTAATTAGTTCTCCTTTATTTTATATAATTAGTGTGGTAATACCCTATAAAACAGTTCTCTGAAAATCACGGCTTGAATGAATTTACATAAATTATAGTAACACACATTTCAGAGAAACAATACCATTCTTTGAATATTACTGCATTACCATGTTTTGGTTGCAGCCTTGATTTTGTTCTTCACCTGAAGGATGACTGTAGGCTATTCATTGTTTCCCCTTCCATTTCTGTCTTGTCTTTTTATAATTTAATACTGTTTGTGATGAGTTCTTCATGGCTTGGTTTATCACTAACTACTGTGTAGACAGCGTTTTCCAGAAAAGCCAGTTTGGATGAGACATTTAAACCCTACTGCAATAAAAATTAAAATAAGACAGGATATTTTATATACTTACAAAATGATAATTGTCTTTTTGGACAAGTGAAAAATATTGCCTATGATCCCAAATACCAACTTTTTTTCAAGATAACTTAGTGGCAGAATGTTGCCATCAAATATATTCTCCCTTTCTTACTCTTCTGTGGTGGATTTATTCTAATCACATGTGCGGGTTGAGAAATACACAAGAAAACCATGCTTTCATTAAGATTAGAAAGCTGCAGCCCTTAAATCATGTATTTATCCAATTTTTAACTGTTTTTAACTAGCACAAAATGGCTCGTTAGAATTATGCAAGTATAGATCATTTTAATTTGAATTATTGTGGAATCATAAAGGACTCCCTTCTTTAATTTTGTGCCTTCAAGTCAGCCGCTTTGATTAAAAAATAATAAAGCATGAGAGCTAGAGGGTCCTTGCAGGTTCTTCCAGCTATCATGGATCCCTGATCTTTGGTACTAATTCTCATTAATATTAATAAAGGGCTGATAGGCCATCTCAAAGCACAGTACAAAAACCATGCAATTAATTGCTTGTAGTGTTTTTATGCTTATTTTGCACAATGAGAAGTGATGCTTCAGGAGTCTAAATATCAGTTAATCGATAATATAAAATCCACTGAAAATGAGCCCTTCAAGTCCTTTATTTCACAGACTCATAGAATCATTTAGAATGGAAAAGACCTTTAAGGTTATCGAGTCCAACTGTAAACCTAACACTACTAAGTCAACCACTAAAACCATATCCCCAAGTGCCACATCTACGTGTTTTTTAGACATCTCCAGGCATGGTGATTCCACCACTTCCCTGGGCATACTATTCCAGTGCTTGACAACTCTCTCCATGAGGAAATTTTTCCTAATAGCCAAACTAAGCTTTCCCTGTTGCAACTTGAGGCCATTTCCACTAATTCACTGGTTACTTGGAAAAAGAGACTGATCCTCACCTGGATACAACCTCCTTTCAGGTAGTTGCAGAGAGTGATAAGGTGTCCCTTAAGCCTCTTTTTCTCTGTACATATGTTGTTTGATATAATGAACGAATGGTCATTTAAAACATGGGGCAGTATCAGTGTAGGTTTGCCCTAGCAGAGTTTGTTACTGCTTTCCTGTAACACATGAATGATGTTCACTGTGATCATGTAGTCCTACAACAAAGTGATACTCTTATTAAGAGGGATATGCAGGTTCCTGAGCTATATAGCCCTTTGATGCCATTTTAGACTTCCAGAAATTTCCATGGTCTAATAAGTACCCTGGGGGCTCTAAAATAACATGAGTAACTTACATTTAGGAAATTGAAATCTAACCTACAGTTATCTATAAATTGTTGAAATCAAATAATTGGTTTAAATTTCTGCATGTTCTTCTATAGCAGTATCACCAAAATGCTCATACAGATGGAAACAAATTCTAGAGATATACACATATTTTTTGATCTCATATCATGATTTTTACTGTTGTTAAAGTGGTAGACACTGTAATATGCATACTCTTCTCTGTGGACAAAAATCATAGACCAGTTTACAGTGGATTTTAAGTGAGAAATTACTTTTTTTTTCTTTTTATCTATAGGTATCTGTTATCTGGAGCAGGTATAGATCTAAGACAGATACACTTTGAGGAATACTCCAGAAACTGATGCTTTCAGTCATTACCTGTAGTCACATTATAATTAACTTGGTTCTCTTTGCCTTTAGATGTGACTTATATTATTTTACTTTTACTTTTGTTAGCCATTTTCCTTTTTAATCTTCTTCTACTGTGCTTTCTCTGCTTTCTGTCTTGACTTCAGAATCTGCAAAACTCTGTTTCTTACTATGAATTGAATCAGAATAGCTGATCCAGGAAATAAGTTTCTAAATAAGTTTTTTTGTCTTATTCTACTTATTTTTTGTGTGGAAGAAAAGGTGTTTGAGGTGTTTTGGTTTTTTTTTCAGTGAAACATAGTTCAGCACACTAAAGGATTTCTGTACTTGATGTACCTGGCATGTAATGCTTGGAGGAGTCTTGTTTTACTCTTCAAAATTTGCACCTCACCAAAGCCCTTAAATTTTAAGTACAGGAAGATTATAGCCCAAAAGTAGTTTTGCTTAGCAGTGGTTTTTATAAATCTTTGCAATTTTCAGCAGGATTAAAACCAATTACATGTTGTTTGTGTTTAAAAAAAAAAATAGACAATACAGACAGATTTGTATATGACCCCTTCATCCTTTTCACGGTGCTGCAGTTTTTAAGAGATAAAATACTGGTGTTTAGATTCCTTTTCTTCTCCATGTCCACATAACAGCTAGGGTGATCAAAAGAAATTAGATTAAGCACCACAAATAAAGTCTTCTGAACAGGCTCCTGCGAACTTGGATGTACTAGCTATGTCAGGCTGTGTGGCATCCTGGTTTTGGCCAACAAAAACTTTCAGAAAAGTGAGAACTCTTCTCCCATCCTGAACTGTTCTACACCAATGTTTAATCCAAGTGTGAACAAGAGTCAAGGTTTTCTTTCCCTGTCCTCAGGCCAGATGTGCAGTAGGGCCAAAAACTGAGACCCTTTCACCTCACTGTATCTCAGCCCTGCTGTTACACACAAAGACAAATTGCTGACACTGAAGAACAAAAGGGGAGGTGGCTAGGATTTTGTCCGTTTGCTTTTAAATGCAAGTATAATATTATACTAAGTTTTTTTGTATTGGTGTAATGGTTTAACCCCAGCTGTCAACTAACTACCACAGCCATTCAGTTGCTTCCCTCCTGCCCCAGGTAAGGAGGAGAGTTGGAAAGAAAAGGTAAACCTCATGGACTGAGATAAGAACAGCTTCATAATTGAAAAAACCAAACCAAAACAAAACAAAAAGTTAAAAATATGTTACTACTAATAATAATTGTAATGAAGACGGAAGAGAGGAATAAAACCCTAGAGACACAAGTGATGAACAGAACAATCGCTTGCCACTCTCTGACTGATGCCCAGCCTGTCCCCAAGCATTGATCAGCCCCCCCTGCTCAGTTTATATACTGGGCATGACGTTCTATGGTTTGGAATATCCCTTTGGCCAGTTTAGGTCAGCTTTCCAGGCCCTTCTTCCTCACAGCTTCTTGTGTCCCTGATCACTAGCATGGACACTGAAAAGTCCTTGACTGAGAATAAGCACCGCTGAGCAACAACTAAAATATCAGTGTGTTATCAACATTATTCTCATACTAAATCAGAAACACAGCACTACAATAGCTACTAGGAAGAAAATTATGTCTATCCCAGCTGAAACCAGGGCAACTGGGGATGGCCAGATGTGGCAATGTGGTCTTGTACAGCTGAATGACCAAGAACATCCTCTCTTTCTTGTCATTTGTATTCAAGAGGATATTTATGGGCTATTGTACCTACTGGTATAGATGGTGTTTAAAACAGAATTTTCTGGGACAAAAACTGAGTCTCTAAAAAAAAAAAAAATATTGCTGACTTTTGGTGATTTGTTATTGCATGATGATGCAGAAAATGGATTTGAAGGAGGTAGGTTGTGCCTGTTTCAGTTTGCAACACTGTGGGGCCTACAGGGTTTTTCTGCTTCCTATGATTCACAATAACTGGTTAAATCTGGCAGCTGTTCCTCTGGGCTTTTTACAGCTGGGTGAAGTATTTTTAGCAAGAGAAAAGTACATTTTTATGCACACCTCTGCCTGTATTGTTTTATCAACAAGTATGAATTTATAAGGTCAAGTCTCATCCTTCAAGTAGTCTTCATATCCACATGCACACATGAAAGAAAATGGTTTTAGGAAATGTCAGAATGCTTTATATCAACATTTTCAGAATGAACTGGAATGTTTCATTTCAAAATGTCATTTTCATTTTGAAATTGATCTTTTTAAAGGGTAAGAAAAGGGGGTGGGGGGGGGTGGAGGGAGAAAGTCTTAAGTAACTTGAAAATACAACATTTTCGAATTTGAATGAAACTTCCTGGTGTGCAAAACCAAACCCATTGATTTATTTATTTTCCCTTTACCATTCAACTCCAAAGTCTAACATTCTCACAAGATGATTGTTTTACTCATATTTCAAACCAGTGGCCTACTAAAAATGCACTTTCTGTTTTCTCTGTGCCTGCACACCAGACTGTGTGGTGTATCTTGTGTAACTGAAAGTTGCAGGCATGGCTGCATGGCTCTGTACTTCTTGTTCCTGCTCTGTTCTTAGGGATGGTAAGTACCTTAAAGTGCTATAAAATTAAAACTTTTATCTAAGGAAGATCTATATCAGTGGCAAGAGTGAAATGTTTCCCTCTGTAAAGAGAATCCACAGCATGGCAGAGAACTCCAGGTACTTCTGCATATGGAGCCATATGCAGTTTCTCCTGGGGGTTTTTTTGGGTTTTTTTGGGGGGTTTTTTGGTTTTTTTTTTTGGTTTTTTTTTTTTGCTTAGGTTCTGGATTGCTTGGAATCCACCTAATTCATGAGGGCATTAAGCAGCTCCCTTCCAGGCACCCCTTCTAATCAGGAGTTTGACAGCAGCCAAGGGCTAACTACACATTACTATCAACTTCTGGTTCACTGTGTATTGTGATGTCATGAATACAAAATTGATATTTTTTAAAAAAACTGTTAACATGTAAAGAATTTTTTTTACAAGTCCAATATTACAAAAAGCATAAGAGGAAATATTGCAGAGGGAAAAGGCAGGCCAGTCTGACATAGATACTAATTAATAATGAGAAAATATTAGCTTGAAATTAAGCAATAGATTTTTAACCTTGTGAATCCACTTATTCTTCAAAAATCTTCAGCTGAAATGAAAAATCTCAGACAAGTTCTGATTCATACCACTCTCATTTGATGCAGCTGATTTTAACAGCCAGAACAAGCCAGGCAAACAATTACCTCTCTCTCACACTCTCAAACTCTTTTTCTCCAATGTCATTAACCTACCCAGCTATTATGAAGGACTTGTCACTGCTAAACTCTGACTTAAATGTGCCATTCATCATACCCTAAAAATATATCAACAAAGAATTAGGAACTAAAAATATTACTAATAGCAATTAGTGTAGTTTCATGCAAAGTGGGTCTTGAAACAAATTTCCTACTTTTGACAAAATAAAGGTCTGGTTATTCAAGTCTGAGAAGTATGTTGCAGCACATACAACTTTAGTATCCCAGGACATTTTAGTGAGAAAGATAATGAAAATTAAATAAACAAATAAAACAGGTCAGTCTAAACTATTAGGATAGACTTATGTTACCAGAGAATTTTTTCCTTAAATACCATGTAGTCTTCAATTTTAATATGCCCAGATTAAAAATAAGAAAGAAAAGAGAGCTGGTGCAGGATGATAAATCATGGCCATGGAGGGCAAAACTCAAACTAAATAGTTTGGATGAAGCTTTGAGCCAGGTTAGATAGGGCTTGGAGCAGTCTGGATTTGTGGAAAGGTCCATGGCAGCGGAGTTTTTAAGGTCCCTTCCTACCCAAACCATTCTGTTGATTCTATGATTACAGTTCAACTTGACAATCTTAAAGTTCTTTTCCACCCTAAATGATTTTACCGTTATATTTTTCTATTATTTTGTTATCCATGCTCCTTCTTCTTCTGGCCCCCTCATTTGTTGTGTACACCTTGCATGTATTTAGGCAGCAGATATCTGAAAACACTACACATTCTTCCACTCTCATCACAAAGATAGGACAGAAACCTATGGCTGGGCAGATCTCTTCAGATACCGCAGTGAAATACCCAGATGCCACCAAGCAAAAGTCCTTAAAAATTAGAGTGCAGTAATGAAATTAAGAAAATTCTCACAAATCCCAAGGCAGAGTTTTAAGAGAGAAAAAGACTTTCTTTGCCATTGGCAAGTTTGCCCAACCTTATTTTGGAGACTTTCCCATCATTAATTCAAAGGTATTAAATGAACAAAGATAAGCAGAATTAGCAATAAAATGCACTGGCAATTTCTGGAGCTGTAATTTGCAGTCTGGCATACTAGTAGAACAATTGGGTTTGTACTTTAAGCAAGGAATCACAACTTATCTGTGATTTACACCATGCTTCTCCCTTTTTTAAATAGTTATTTAAATACAAAATAATGATTAAATTCATATTTCTTTATTATTAAAAGTACTTATATTTATGCATATTTGTCAACATTAGCATAAAAACAGTTGGAAATTGTGAACAAAGTGCTGCTCAGTGACTGTGTAGAGCTGTGCTTCCATGTTCCACTTGCAGTTAACATCACTCAGACTATTTCTGCTGGGTATCCCATCTGTTTTACACCTATAAGTCGATAGAAAGGAACAAAAAGTCTCAGTGGTCAGTGCCGATGGTCATACATACCTTGTATGTTCAGCTATAAATATCATGGAGTAGAGAGCAGGTGTAAATTACCCAGGAGTTGTTGGATTGGTGGTGCATGCTTAAAACAGCTGTAAGAGGTCCTGAACAAAGCACAGCAGTTGTAGTGAGAAAACTATTAGCATATGCATGAATAAATGGGTGTGAAAATGCTGGCTATCAACATGCAGTATGTACTGTATTCCAGCTGAGTAGGTGTAAAAAACATCCTCTTGACAAAGAAGTGTGAATTTCAGGGAGACAAGCCTGATGAAAGATAAAGACTTGTGTTTGTTTCTTTGTTTAGATAAAGGGCCCTGTACTTTTCTGGTGTTATTCGGTTATAATTAGGTGAATTTTGCCCCAGTTTAAGGCAAACAAAGCAGGCACAAAATAACAGGATGACAACTGGGTAGGACTGAGAGTCACAACAGGTTTTGAACCCACTCTTTGAAGTTGCAAATACAACTTTCTCACTGGTAATACCCATCAGAACTTCAGTGTTTTCACCAGGCTACATAGAGGTCATGGCCCAGACTTCTGTATGGCTCTTTGTTGTATGTGCCTGTTAAGACTACCACTAAAAATCGAAAGAGAAACTCAGCCATCCCTTTGCTGGAGATCATAACCGTCCACTGAAAAAGGACGCTTAAAAATCCTGCTCCTGGGTACTTGAGGGCATTTCACATTTCAGCCGTTCACAATTTATATTTATTTGAAAAATTGTGTTGCTCGGCAGTCTTTTCTAATAGCAATATAATGGTATTGCAGCTGGAATTTAATGGTACACTATTACACTTCAGGGCAACCACAGCACGAGTGTATCAATTCTGGGATGAGTCAATGGTGAAAAAGCAATATTGAGGTCATATTTTTCCTTTTTCTGTACATCAGTGGAACAGAGATATAGGACTTTTGGCAGAAATGTAAAAGATTATTTTTCAGTGATCTAGTTTTATTCCAGACAAATTTCTATATCTCTTACTTGAAGGTTTGCAGTTCTACCTTGTTCTATTCTCTGACAGGAGCTGTCATGGTGATATCAGAAGACTTACCAACAAAGCAATAAGTGGCATGATCATCTACCTCATTTGCCTTTGTTTTTTTTACTATAACTTTTCAGCGTTCCTTGAAACTTATTTTCTGTCACAGATATAGTGAACATATAACTGACACAACATGTTGTGGAAAGCAATAAGACTTTTGTTGGTTTAAAAGCTCACTTTTAATCCAGAATTTGAGAAAATGTCATCCGTTTTGCTATTAAACTTTGGATTTTGCAGCTGATAGACACATCAGTTTTAAAATGAAATCAAATCAGATGTATTCCATGTTTTGCTGTAGGTGTTCTTGCTTCACTACTTTGTTTAGGGAGAAAAGGCATCAGACAATACGACTGGCCACCCTGGATCATACCAGAGGTTCACCTCAGCCAATATCCTCTTTCCATCTCATGTCAGAAGCTGATAACTAAAATAAACCAAAATGGCAAGTAGATCTGTATACATTTTCCTGATGTACTCTTATAGCCTTCAACATGTACCTTGGAAACTTCTTGAGTTAGGGGCTGTGTTTTTGTATTTAGAAGAGCCTTAGGTGCATTTTTCTGTAACTTCTTTATCTGATAATTTCTTGAATCCATGTAAATGATGAACTAACATTTTACACCTGTTTGCCAGGCTGTATACATGAATATTTGTCTATATATATTTATAAGTGTAAATCATCATCGTCATGGCTAGGCT
>VXBX01003521.1:92946-133728 GCA_013400415.1 Scytalopus superciliaris | reverse complement strand
ATGCCAGAGGTTACGATTTGAAATGACTTAATTTTGCTTCCAAGGACAGCAATCAGGATTTAATAGAGACTTGCTTGATGGAATTTACTGCCTCATCATCCAGTGTTTTCAGGAGCAGTTTGAGTTCCTGTGTAGTCCAAAAAAGCACAGGGTAAGGTCATGGCATGTTTTATCCTCGTTCCAACTTGTTAGGAAGCTCAGGATTTTAAAACCTGCTTAGAAGTTTTCCTTCTTGTTCTGTGCCTCTTGAAGTTTGCTGGCCAGTGGGAGGTCATTACACCTAATATATTCTATTTTATATAATATATATGCATGGTGGCAGGGCATTATTAACCCTGGCAGCTTACTTAGAATTCCACTATTTTTTTTCCTATACTGAAAACAAGGTCAACCAATGAGTAATGTTTGGAAAGTTCATTAAAGGCCTGTGATTTACATATCTGGTACATTCAGTGTCTTTAAAGGTAAATAAATATGGAAGCACAGAGCAGCTTGGGCTGAATCATCAATGCTTTGAGTTGGGAGGGTCCTTAAAGCTTTAAAGGGACCTTAAAACCTTCCACATGCTCCGAGCTGGCCTTGGACAATTCCAGGGATGGGGAGAAGGGAGACCCAGCTTTGGCTTTGGATCAGGATGCTCAGAGGTTCCCTCCTTTCCGTCTCGTGGACTTTGAGGAGTTAAAATCAATTTGCTGAGTGATAAGACTTGAGGTTAATAATATTTCCTGAACCCTCAGTGCCCCGAGCCAAACCTTCTGGATGTGCCCCGTGTTCCAGTGCAAGTCCATATTGTCCCTAATCGGCTTCCAAGAATACAGCCTTTGCCCTGACAATGGATTAGGGAGGAAGGAGGCAGCTCCCCAGTGATTAAATGGCACTTATTCTCGTGCTCTTTATTCAGCTCTTCCCCTGCCCTGACAAAAGGTGCTCTCTGTGAATGCAGAGCAGCAGCTGTGCTGGGAAAATACTGTAAAGTCCCCCCATGCCTTATGGAGAAACTTGGCTGAAACGTTGCATTCAGGGAAAAGCCCACTTTTTTTATTAAAAGCAAAGTTTTCTGGAGAATTACACGTTTCAGAGGGGCTTTTTTGTTTGTATTTTTTTCCTTAAAAGTTTGTCACTTTGATTTGAAATTCTAATGAAAGGCTATGAAAACTATTTGGAAAGATTCCCGTTTTTGCAGGTTATACTGGGAAAGAAGAATGTTTCCTGCCCAGTCGTGATTTCAAATTGCACTTCCACAATTCCACAGCAGTCCTTGTTCCCGGAGGATTTTCACCAGGAGCTGATGTTTCAGTCAGGCACCTGTATCAGTTTGTGTATCCCCCCCGGTGTGCACACTTTGGGCAGGAGTTTGGCTGGCCTTGTCCGTTTGAAAGCTGCGCTCCTGCCGTGCTTGGCTCCGTCCTTTCCTTGGGGAACGTGCCTGAGCACTCGCTCCCCTCTGACCCCTGGGACTGTGGTCAGAGATAACCGGCAATATCTTTGATTAAAGGGCACCCTGCCAGCCCCAGAACTGCTGGTGGGGCTGAGTGTTCCACGTGGGGCTGTGCCTGCCCACCCTCTGCCCCCAGGTCCGGCTCCGGCTCCCCGAAGGATGCGCATGGTGGGTTTTCCTTCCTCTTCAGCTCCCACGCGGTTTCCATTCTGCTGTCCCCGCTGTGTCCCGGGATTTTCAGCCCCTTGGAGCAGGCAGGGGGAGAGTTGTTGCTGCAGTTTCCAGTGCTCCATCAGGCCAAATAATCCGTGGTGGGGCAGTGATGGTGCTGCATTTCCCGGGAAGCTCCGGCTGCCTTTGCGCTGGGCACCCCCCTGGTGTTTGAGGGATTCCTCATTCCGGTTTATTTTTAAAAAGCTGCAAAACGGACAATTTTTCCAATGGTTTTTTTTTGTTGTTGTTGTTGTTGTTATTTAAGTTGATTCCGTATTTAGACTTTGGTGCTTTCAAGGGACTGCAAATGAAAAGCAGTTCGAGTCAGGAATGTGTGTTCGCTGCAGCTTTGGAACACGGCTGGAATGCGGAGTTTATGGCTCTGGGAGCATCGCCCCCTTCCAGTGTTTCTCAGAAGATGGAGGGTGGTGATTCACACCTCTGGAGATACCAAACTGCTCTCCAAGAATGTTGGTTGGCTCCTAAGGAAAGGCACTGGCGGGCCTGATTTTGGGAAAAGGACCGAAAAGCCGCTGTGCTTTCAGTGCGACTTAAAGCAGGAAGGGAATTCAGGATTTAACACTCTCTCTGCACCCCACGGTGGATTTGGGATCCAGGAGCTGGGAGTGCCTGGAGAGCACAGAGCGGGACCCGCTTCCCCTCCCGCTCCAAAGGCGCTGCTGGACCAGGAAAGGAAAATTTGACTGCTCTCAAAAGAGGCAAAGATTTTTGTCTCTCTGTGAGCTGATCACACTCACAGAGCTGAAATCTGGGGGGGGCTGAGGCTGTGGCTGCTCCTCCAGCTCCATCCCGACACCGCCTCGACCCCAGTGCTGCTGGATCGCAGTGCCCGCCTGGCACAGGAGACCTTTGGAAAGAGTGAGCTGCGAGCTTTTGGGTTTACGGTTTTTTTTCTTTTTGGTTGCTCTGTTTTAAAATAAAGGAGGGCGTGCAGCCTTGGAGTGCTCAAGGGTGTGTTCCAGCCTGGGCAGGGAAAGGGGAGACAGGGAGCAGGGTGGAATCCCACGCGCTCGTGGGAAGAGGAAGGACTTGGAAGGGCTGCTAGGAATAAGGAATGGTGTCTTGGGAATCTGGGGGGGTGTTTCTCAGGGTGATTTTTTTAATGTTACAATAATTAAGGTGTTCTTTTCTGCCATGAAAAGGAGAGTTGTGATGTTTGTGACCCCATCCCTGCGGGCCAGCCCCACTCTCCTGACTCCTGGAGGTTATCCCATTACACGTGCAAATCCTGGGATGAGCTACAAATGATGTTTTCCCATTGATGGCACTGGAAGAACTGGGGAGGAGGTTCAGGTCTGTCCTGGAAGTGTGGCTCAAGTTTTCATCAGTGTGGTAGTTCCTGTGTTTTCCTTTTAGTATTGTAAAGGACACTTGATGGGTCCCGTTGTTTTTAAGGGAATCCTATCAGAGCCCATGTGCATCCAGTGGCTTCAAGGGATGCACACGGGGCTCTGGGTGATGATTTTAACAAAACCTAGGGTGAGATCTTTTAATCTGTCCTGGAGAGACCTCAGGGTTGGTTTCAGGAAGTTCTGTGTGATGAAGTTTTAAAGCACTTGTTGACTGTCAGGACCTTGTTTTGAGGTTCTGTTTCGTTTTAAAGGACAAGCACCACTATCCTTAATTTCATTGTTGTTTCGTATAAAGCTGGGTTAGAAAACTGTAAAATCACACACACTACTTTCTCTCCTGGATCTTTTTCTGCTCCTGAGGACTTTAATGGGCATTGTTGCTCCCAGGGCTGTCTTGCAGCTTTGCAGGAGCATCCCAGCACCTCTTGGCACGGGCTGGGAGTCCTGCAGGTGAGCACAAGGGAAGCATCACAGGCAGTGCTGTATCCACACCCTGGAAGCAGCTCCATGAACTCCAACCTCTGTGATCCACAGCAGTGGGAACTGCTGCCTCCTGCTCTCCCCCTGCATTGACTTGTTTGTGTTCTTAAAGGATTCAGGCTGGGCTTGTGTAGGGAAGGATGATGACCACTGAGGGAGGGTTGACATTTAAGAGCTGTGGGCTTGTTCAGGTTTGCAGGGAAAGCCAAAGCTATGAAATTCCCCCGAAATGGAACGGGGCCCTGACTCGGGACAAGCTGCCAGGGGGGTGCATGGAGACATCAGCCCCTTACGACACACAGGCCTGGGAGTGATGTTTCCAAGCTCTGGGCTGCCCTTTAATCTGCCAGGTGGGCTGAAGGGAAGCCAGGAAGCTGGAAGTCTGAGGAGCCACGGCTCCAAAGTGTCTGGCTCAGCTTTGGTTGCAGGCTCTGGCTCCACGTCAGCTCCTGGTGGAGAGCCAGGGCATCCTGCTTCCCAGACCCCTGGGAGCTGCACTGGAGGGGGGCCATCCCGGCACTGGGAGCTGGGGGAGCTGCAGGGCACTTTGCCAAGGGGCTGGAATGGAAGGGCAAAGCCCTGTCACCCTGCCAGGGCTGGGGTGGGGGGTGTTGTCGGCAGGCAGGGTCTGCAACAAGTGTTCCAGCACTGAGCCAGCTCCAGGTGACGTTGTGGCTGTGCAGGTTTGGCATTCCCCAGTGGAAACTCACTCTCTGGAAGAATTTCTGGTCAGCATTTCTAAAATCCAGGGATTTTTTTCCTTGTCAAACAAATTAGTTTTGTTGATTAAAGCCTTGCTTTTGTAGCAGTTAAATCACCTGGGTTGTTTTCCTCCCTTGTGCCCCTGTTGCTGTCTGTTACTCAGGATTTGTGGTTAGTTTTCCATATCAAATGTCCAGGAGGGTAATCAATACATCTTTCACATGCAGGAGTATAAATTGCCACCTACAACTTGAGGAAAGCCTGGTTCCCACAGAAGTCAGGAGACATTTCACATGAATTAATGTTACTGCAGCACACCAGGAACAGAAATTCAGGCCCTGGTCATGCCATGAGATTGACTTCTGTGGCCTGTAATGGGATTTAGTCCTTTAAAATGCATTGATTGGACCTTCACACGTTCTCCTTGCTCAGTGTGATCCTTCTTTTCCTCTCCTGCTCTCCTACCCATCCTGGTTTGCCTTTCCTCATAACCAAGCTCTAAATCCCACTCGTGCCCCCCACGTGAGTTGGTGTCTCTGGATGGAAATTCTTGGCCCAGCCCTTGGAGAGAAGGTGTTTGTATCTCACAGGTGCTTTTCCTAAGAACCTCTTTCCTTTGCCTGTTCGTTGTCCTGGGTAGATGGGGAATTTTGTGCTGTGTTTTTCTGAGCTAAGAGTCTGTCCTGTTTTGGAACACGCGGAGATCATGGAGAAAGGAAGGGAGATGGGAAGTGTAGCAGCAAACCAAGCAGAGTCGTTGGCTGTGGGCAGGCACATGAGCAGGCTCAGGGTGTGCTGGGGTGTGTCAGGGAGCTGGCATCGACAGCAGAGCAAGGGAAATGGTGGTGTAAGAGGTTCTGGAGAGAGCCCTGGAATTCTGGGCACAGCTGTGGTTTGTGGCTGTGGAGCCCACCCCAGATGTGGACAGGCTCCCTGGGGAGGCTGCAGCTCCAGCTTGCTCAGTGAGGCCAAGGCAATGTTCCTGCTCCGAGTGAGCCCAGCAGTGATCCTGCTACGTGCCAGCGAGGCAGGGAATGCAACTGCAGCACGGATTAATGCTGAGGCAGAGTGAAGTTTGTCTAAACTGGCCATCAGCAGGGTTTGGTGCACGTTTTCCAAGTGGAAGAGCTGTGAGGCACTGGGATGGCTTTCCAGCAGGAGAAGTTTGGGCAGGACCCGTAATTAGCTCGATGATGCCGCTTGTTCAGTTCCTGGGCAATAAAGGAGGCTGTGCCCAACCACCTCCACCCTCCAGAGCTGATCCTGCACCTCCTGGCCTTGCAGCCCTGCTGCCCACCCCTGCTGCCCACCCCTGCTGCCAGGGGTGTTCCTCAGTGAAAGGACACTTGTGGGGCCCTCGGCTCCTCCGTGCAATCCGGGCTCATCCCAGCCAGCAGCTCCTGTCAGATGCTTTGCCAACAGCAATTGTGATCTTAATATTTCATGCCAGGTTCATCTCGCTGTCCTTGCAGGATAAATGAGGCTTGTGTGCACTCCAGAGTTGCACATCTTCCCTTTTGTGAGGCCACAGTTAATTGCAATTAAACAGGCAGCCTTTGTCCAATTAATATTATTATTGCTGCGCTCTGCATGTGCTGGAACGTGGGGAATGGCTGACAAATGTCAGGCAAATACAAGTGCAGCCCCTTGCTTACTGGGATTTGTAATGTATTTTAATCACCTGTTTGCCTTGGCAAAAATGTGTATTTTAGATATTCAAATCAGTGGGAAAATAAACTGGTAACTTTGTTGAAGTATAATCTGACATCTGTTCCTTTCTTCTTTTCTGTTCAGCTTCCTTCATTATGCTTTTCCACAGCTCCCTTTGTTCTCAAACATGTTAATGTCCTGGGCTGTTTGTACCGTAGACCTAAATGGGGTTTTTTGGAATTTAAAGTTGCTTTTATTACCCCCAAGCCCAATTCTGCCACGGCTTGTACATGTACAAACAGTTTGTGGGTGAGCAGAATTACCAGCTTTGGGTGCTTCCAGACCGCTGGGAGTTCGTGTGGCACATCCAGTGGGACCATCCAAGGGGAGTCTCCGTGCTTTTCCTGGGAAGCAGGACACTGGTGCTCCCCAGGCAGCTTCCTTTTCCCAGCACCTCTTAGAGCTGTGGTTTGACTGCACTGAGAGTGATGGCAGCATCCTGATGTTGGGGTGGAAACACGGAATCCTGGAGTGGTTTGGGTTGGAAGGCACCTCAAAGCTCATCCCATTCCATCCCCTGCCTTGGGCAGGGACACCTCCCACTATCCCAGGTTTCTCCAAGCCCTGTCCAACCTGGCCTTGGGCATTGCCAGGGATGGCAAATCCACAACTTCTCTGGGGAACCTGTTACGCCCCATCCAGATCCTGTGCAACCTTCCTTAAGGAATCGTGAGCACAACCATTTACTTTAAGATCTCTTTAGAACAGAAGGCTGTTTTTATTATTACCCCTTCCCTTGTGGTGGTCTCTCACCACCAAGCAGGAGGATTGTTCATAAACTGCTCATACTTTATCACCCCACGCGGGTGTTGCCGCCTTGATCCCAAATGGCCTTTCCTGTCCCTCTGTAGGTGCCTCCTGTAGTTCCCCAAAAGTGCCCCCCTTTGGAAATAGAAGTTCTTTGGGAAGCAAAGCCCAGGAACACCCCTTGGAGTGGAGCTTCTCCTCTCCCTGGGGCGTGTGGCCAGCCGGGGGGTCGCGGGTGCGGTGCCGAAGGCCGGGCACAGAAAGGATCTCAGTTCCTGACGGTTCACAAGCACACGTTTCTTTCAAACCTGAGGAGAAGAAAACCTGTGTTTCGCCTGAGGAATGTAATTCCCTCTCCCCCCAAAGAGATATTTATTCAGAGGCTGGAGCGGGTCCAGTTCAAATGTTGAACACTGAGGCCGCACAGAGCCGGCCGGCACATGTCCATCCCCGTGCAGGTGCAGGGCAGGCTCTCGGGGCTGCAGCTGCCCTCAAACACAGCTCTTGCCTCCTGCTCTTTTAGCAGGACTCATGGAAAGCCACCTTTTTCCTCCTTTAATAAATCGAGCTCGGGGCTCCTTAAAGGTGCCCGATTGCCAAGCGTGGAGACTGAGCTCTGGTGTTTGCCCAGAGGGAAAGCACGGCACGGGAGAGCTCCAGGACAGCCTTCCCTCAGGTGCTGCCTAAGCCCTGCCCTGGTAGCAAATTCATCCCTTCCCATCCCTGCAGGCTCTGCCGGGGGGAGTCAGTTCAGGCGAGTTCTGGTGCTGCTGCTGCTCCTTTAAGGGGTTTTTTGGCCCTGCCCAGACCACCCCACGAGCTCTGGAGCAGAATAACCTCATCATCCTCTCCTTTGCTTGGTACACACAGCACTGAGCCCGTCTTTGATGGACCCCAGGTGAAAATTCAGGGCTTGCCATGAAAAATAAGGAGCAGGAAAAGATGACTAACTGAGCACATACAGGGAGAAAAACCTCAACCGACGCCTCGTGTTCCTCCCGCTCCCAATCACTGGAGGATTTGTCCTTCCCAATTAGGGAATGTCTGAGTGTGTGTGTTTAGGGGCATGAGAAATGGGGGCTTTGCTTTAAGTGAGGTCTGGGCCGCACAGCCCACAGAAAGGGAAGGGGAGAATCTGAGCGTGAAGTCCAAAAATGGCACTTCTCTCATGGCTCGAAAGATTCAGCCATTTAACTGTGGAGGAATATATGACATAGAGCTCACTGGGTCATCTCCAGGCCCAGCCTGTAATGATTGTCCAGCTTCCAAGAGGAGAGGTGTCCAAGCACTCCAACGGATCACTTAGGATGTGAAGTTATGTGGAGTGGTAATACTGCTGACCTCAGAAATTTAACGTGCCAGGGAATGTTGCTGCAGACAACATTTTCCTTACTGCCCTATCCTATATCCCTTTTTTGGGGGGATATTGCTAGTTCTGTGGGGAAATAAACTCCAGTGAAGTCTCTTGTGATGGAACTGGGAACAGGGAGATTGGAACATGATAAATAGCAGATTTCTTAAACACAGCCTTAGATAAAATAATGCTGGAAATGATTGATTTTGTGGGTTTGCAATAAGTTCTGGGATCACCAGGTGCTTTTCTTACTGGAAAACACTCATATTTTTGGGAACACACCCTGACTGTGCTGTGGGTCTGTGTGAACACCCTTGTGTTGATACCCTCAGAGGAGCTCAGCCCTACAACCTTCCTGGGCTGTGAAACCACATTTTATCCACATTATCTCAGGCTGGAAATAGCGTTGGGAAAAATTTGTGCCAACGTGAAGGACAAGAGCCCCGTGCATGACCTGACACACTTTGTGGGTTCCTCCAGCCAGGGAGGATAATTTGCTCCTGGGGAAAGGTTAAAACATCCAACTGGGACGTAGAGGAGAAGGAGATGTGGAAATCTGAAGATGGTGTTCAGAATGCTGAGCTCAGGCCTTCAGTGATGGAGCACAGGATTGTGCTACTGGGGCAGCAACTTGCAGATAAAGTTTCCAGACGTGATTTGTGCTTTAAGGCTTCGCCAGAACTAACATTAAACGAGCTGAAGGATACGTCTGGCTTTTGATATCATCTTGATATGTGGTGTTATTAACATAACTCTTAATCTCGTGTCAGAGGAGAGATAAAGCCCCTTTGCATCAGGATCCCCGGGAAACTGCTGAGCTGGGGAGTTTTAGGTGAGTGTCACACGGGGGGAAGGGCAAAAGCAGTCCAGGGGAAGAGGCTGAAACACTTCAGGGCTGTTACAGGTCCCAGATGGTGAGAAATCACTTTTTTGGCAATTTCCAAGAGATAGTGCTGTGATTTCACTCCCCCATGTCTGTCACCACATCATCCAGCGTGGAGAGCAGCACGGAGGAATGTGAGACGTGAATTTAACTGCTGAATTTAGCATGTTTGTGCAAATGAGCTTTAATATATACTTGCACTGCAATGGTTTCCAGGTTCATTTTGGTTTCAAGGTGAATATTACATGGGAACAATGTGGGTTTTTTGGTTGGTTTCTCTAAATTTATCTTCCAGTGCTGGTTCATCTCTGCTGGAGCTCCCAGGAACGTGGCACATTCTGTGGCACCTGGTTGGTTTGGCTTTGTCTTACACTTGGGGTGCAGGAAGGGGGAATTGCAGAGATCCACAAGTCTCCTCAATTCTTCTGCATCAAAACATTCACCATGGGAAACACTCCTGGGGAGAGATCCTTTTAATTAGGAGCCAGAAGGATTGCTGAAGTGACTTGTGTCTTGGGGATCCCCATCTTTTGGGAGAGCACTGGAAGGCCTTTGCAGTGCCTGGGCTGGCGACCTCCAGGCTTGGGAACAGCTTCCAGTGGTGGCATCCAGCAGTGTGGGGTGGGGATGGCACCAGTGCTGCTGTCAGAGGGGCAGAGAGCTGGCAAACAGGGCAGGTAAGGGGTGAGGGTCACATTGTGGGGGGCATGGCCACCACCTCATGCCAGCCGGGAGGAGAGGGCATCCTCCTGGGATTAACTCCCAGTTCTCCCTGCTAGGACAGCATGCCCTGGTAACTCTTGGTGTTTATGTGGCGGCACAAGAGGTGGAACTCAGTGACACTCACAGTTTGCAGGTACCAGCTGGATTGGCAGTGATGGGGCAATCCAGGGACTTTCCCATCACGCTTCACTGGGATGCCAAGTGTGTTGTTGATGCCAAGAGTGTTGCCAGCAAAGTCCTCTTCAATCCCAGGGATCAAATGGCTTTCTCTGTCTCTTCTTACTCAACCCTTATTTCACTACATTAGAATATTTAACTTTAGTAAGTGGTATCGTATTATGGGTAAAAAAAAGCAAGAATCTGAATTAAGATTTGAAAAATGGCACTGTCCATTTCTCAATTTGGACAGAAGTCGAACATTTAAAATTTCTGCCCCCCAAGTGCCTTGTTTTATACCCAAGGAGTGAAATGCAGCATCGTGATTTAACCTTCACAAATCCTGTTTGATTCATCCGAGAGGAGCATCCCAAACTCTGCACCCTGAAATGCTTCACACCTTGCACAGTGTCTGTACAGTGACTTCTTGTTGTGTGTCTGGGGACATGAAACTCCAAATCAGGAATTCAGCTGTGTTCTTAATTCTCTGTGTAATTTCTGGTCATTCCTGCTTTGGTGCCTGAGATATCACCTGCAAAAGAAAAGTGTCATTGACAGCATTTATTGTGAATTGGAATTCCCAGAGGCTGAAGGAGAGGACAGGAGTGTCCTCCCAAGTGGTCCCTGACTGTCCATCCCAAAGGAGCAGGAGCTGGCGCCTCATCCTCTCTGCAGGGAAGTGCCATTCCAAAGAGTATAAATAATAGAGCAGGATGCTCAAAATTGTTGGATTTAGCTGAAAAATGAAGTGAGTGAGCTGCTGTGTCCCCCTGAGCGGGTGGCTCCTGTTCTGCCCCCGTTCTGTGGGTACATTAATCCTGGCCAGGCTTCCCTGTTGGCACCAGTTTCTCCAGTCTGTGCCTCACTCTGGGCAGAGGAGGATCCCACAAACAGCTGCATTATTCCAAGGGCAAGTTGCACAAACTGCTGTCCTGCCACTTCCTAATGATCCTCAGGGTCAGGAGGCTGATTTCGCCAGAGCTTGGACAAAAATGTGGTCCCAAAAAAGGGAGAATGTGATTTATAAACCTCTGCCACTTCTGACATGGCAGGGAGGTTTTTAACATCTTATACTTGTCCAACAACTTTATTCAGATTTGTTTCCTGGAGGTTTTTAACTCCACTTTCCCACTTCATCACTAACAGCTTCTTTCTTGTTCCTTCCTGATACATTTTGGGAGAGAATTAGTCAGGATGCTGCTCTTGGAACGAGCTCACTTGTGTTTGCCTTGGGAAGGAACAAATCCTGGGGAGCACTGGGCCCTCTGGCTCCTTGTGCTCTGCATATTGATAATCCCTGCTCTGAGCTGGCTTTTTTAGAGATCCTTGATGAAAAGGTGCTGGAGACCAATGCAAAGAATGGTCAGGCAGAGGGTTGGGCTGTTTCTCCTGCTTGTAAACCAGTCCCTGACTCCCCCTCTGCTCCTGGGTGCCTGAGCTGTGGAACAGGCTCCCTGGGGCTGGGGCATCCTGGTGTGCTGGAGCACTGGAATCCCACAAATCCCATGTGTGTGCAGGGCCTCTTGAGGGGCATTTTGCTTCCAGTGACCTTTCAGAGGGTGTCACACCCCGGGTTCCTTTGCCCTGGAGTGCAGAGCCACATGTTTTAGGGGAGGCTGAGCCATCAGCAGGTTGTGCCCTTCGCCCTGGAGTTCCACGTCTGGTATTTTGATTGCTTTGTGTGTGTTTTTCTCCCACCAATTAAGAATTCAAAAGCTTGATACAAACTCAAATAGTTCTGGGATTAGTTTTTTTTTTTTCAGCTTGTTGATTGATATTTATTCCAGATGTAGCTTGAGATTTATTTATTTGCTTAATGCATTTCAGAACTGTGACACAGTGCCCCACTGGGGAAGGTGGTTCTCTTGGAGGGGGGGGGACCTGACCACATTTCAGCCTGTCCAAGGAAAAGGCAGGTGGAAGTGGATGGGATGTGACATTTCCTGGGCCAGATGCTGACCAGCTTTTCTTCACCCACATTGGCCTGGTGGTTCCTTTTATACCCCTGGTGGTTCCTTTATACCCCTGGTGGTTCCTTTATACCCCTGGTGGTTCCTTTACCCCCCACCAGCTGCAGCATTTGAGGGGCTGAGCAGTGCCCCTGAGAAAATACAGGGTTTTCTCTGCTCAGTGGCTTCCCTGTCTCTGCAGAAGTGCCCTCTCTGTACCTACTCAGAGCAGTAGATCCTACAACTGATGGAAAGCAGTGGCAGGAGCTGATTAATGACAGGGCTCACCAGAGCTGACGTTTGGGGTTATATTTTTTGAAAGACACTTCTGAAATTGAGCCTCTAATGTTATTTTAGAGCCCTTTTTTTAATGCTTTGAAATTCCTCTAGCAATACAGAATGTTATTTTTCCTTTTTATCAAATTTTGAGGGTATTTCGGCAATTAAACGCGGTGCACTTCAGCCAAAAAACATAGTGCAGTTGAGTTCCTTGGCTTGATAGATGGCAGTTCTTCCTATGTTAGAACAGAGCACATATTGCTGTGTTTGGCACCTCGTGAAAAGAAAATTCCAGGAGAAGATGGGAAAAATATGCAGGATTGGGGCAGCTTCTGACATGTAAGGGATGGTGAATATAAGCTGTTGTTGTCCTACTGGTGGGAGTCCATCCTGCATCCCAAATGCATCCTGGAAGATGCCCCACCACGGGCCTGCTTTCACATGAACTGTTAATCCTGGCCTTGCACATTTTTACTGGTCATGATGTGAAAAAGGGAAGCTGGAAATGGGGGATATGCTGGCAGCGGTTACCCAGTGTGGGCCCCAGAGCCAGCCTGTGCGTGGGGGGCACACGGAATGGGTTTGCTTTCACAGGGCTTGGACTTTTCCTGCCTTTTTGGATTATTTGGGCAGGGAAAACAGCAGGAGACTAAGATGCTGCTGTCTTTTTGGGGAGCCACGTGGCATTCCTGCTTTGCAGCAAACATTGAATCAGGAGCTGGGACTCCTGGGAGCTGCATGACTATCTATGAGCCAGATAGTTGCTGGATTTGAGACTCCCTGAATACTCCTTGGAAGTGGAATTACCCCAGCACTGTGGAACCTGAGGGTCCAAATTGCCTTCAGGAATGCCCCCAGATGCAGAATTTTTAATGTCCAAGGGTTAAATCCAACCTGCTGGGAGACCCCTCCTCATCCAGCTGGCCCAGGTGGAATGTCCAGTGTCAGGGCTGAGTTAGGGCTGTTCCTGAGGAGCAGCCTTGGGAAGGAGCCAATTCCAAGGAGCCACAAACCATCCCTGACCCCTCTGCCTCCGACTGAGAGGGCACAGCCCAGGAACAGGCTTTGCCCCATCTCCTCTCCCTCCTCTTCCCTCTCACCTGCTCAGCAGCCCCTCACCCCTTTTGTCCTTATCCCAGTTTTCCCTTGCAGGAGATGAAGCAAAGCCTGGAAGCACCACTGAGCTCCTCGTGGCAGGAGAGCCTTTTAGGCCAGGGCCAAAGAAGGCAAGGGCTGGTCCTGGTCTAACAAAGCAGAGGACCCTTCTGCCTGTTTCTTGGCTCTCATTCCTCTCCACGAGCAGAATTGCTTCTGTTTAATCATATTTTGCAATGACACAGGAAAGGTTTGGCTTGTTTGAGCTCCACAAAACCACCGTAGCACTGAAAAAGGGACTTGGATTCCTTCACAGTTCCTCTGTTTGATCACAGGAGTGCAAAGTCAGTTCCAGTTCCAGCATCACCTCTGCCGTTCCGTGGTTTTCAGGGGATGGCTCTGTTCCATCCTCGTGGGCAGTGACAGGTTTGCTGTCACTTGGGCTGTTGGGTCACGGGCAGGAAGGGAATTAAAGGCAGTTTTAGCTCCGAGGGGGGATTCTCTGGCTGCTGCAGGTCCTTGGAGTGCTCTGGCACCGTGTTTAGTGTGGATTCAGCTCCCAGTTTCGGTGTCTCGGTGTGTGCTCGTTGTCATAGTACTTAACTGTAAATTATGAGCTCATTTAAGAGGCTCCATTTCAGGTGCAATTCTTAAAAAGCTCCTGAATTGTCTTAAAAAAGCTGCTTTTACTTATTGCTTTTAATAACTGTGTTTCCCTGCTATGACTGCAGACAAAAGCCTTCCTGAGGAATCCCAGCAGGGTGAGGATCTCACTCAGTGTGCTGTCCAAGGGAGTGTCCAGGGATAACTCTGGAACCACCTTCCAGGTGCTGCCAGGGGCTTTGGGGCAGCAGCTGGTGAATCCCAGTTCCTGGGGATCACTGGTGGCACATCCACAGCGCCCTTGGGGTTGTCTGAATTCCATATTTCCTTAAAAAGCTCCCCTGGCCACGTGGCATTGACCAGACTACCTTTGGGAGAAGGTCTGGAAATGGAGCTTTCATCTTCCCAGCCCTCCTGGGGAAAAATGGGGATGTTAATGGAGCTGTGCTTAACCAAAGTGAACTGCTGCAACTTGTGCTTTTAATCTATCAGGGATAAAAATGTGCCCTTTTTTTAGTCAGGACTGAAGAGTTTCCCAGAATCAAACATCAAAAAAAACCCAGAGTCTAGAAAACAACATATGTATGTTGTTAGACAAATATATGTGTACTGTTATATAGAACATATAAACACATAACTTCAGGGAATAACTTCACTGAATATATGAACATTTCTATCTCTGCTTTAATGGAACTTCCAGCTGAAGGAATCCTGAGTTCTACTTAAAAATCCCACAAACAGAGGGGCGAATTTTATATTGCCTGACATATATAGGACTATAATATCAAAATAAAAGGTGCCACATGTAACATTTCAGGTGGAATTTGTGCCTAACTGGCAGGGAGTCTCTGGGGGATGTTTTCCAGCATTGTCCACAGACAAGGTGCTTTTGGTTTCTGCCTTTAATTTCTGTCCTAGCTGGGAAGGTCAGGCCCCAGCTGGGGCTGTGCTGTGGTTCTGTGCCCGGGCAGGGAGGGCTCTGCTGAGCTCTCCATAAACAACCTGTCAGCACTGTTTGGATAAGGGCTGGGGAAGGCACAGTAATGAACCGAGTGCACAGGACACTTGCAAAAGCCAAGTTTTCTCAGGCTGTTTGTTTTCGATGGAACTCCCCAGGCAGAAGGTGCTTTTTGTTGTCCGTGGTGCCAATAAACGCCGTGAGTTTGCAGGGCTGAGTCGTTGGCAAAACACCATCAAATATTCCTTCCCCAAACCCCTGCGTGGTGCAGGAGAGAAGGATTTGGGCATTCCCTGGTTTCAAGGGTCAGTGCGGGCTGGAATTGCCTGTGGTTTCTGTAGGAAGTGGGTAAGTGCAGTGTTGTGCAGGTGTGAAGGGGATGTGGCACCCCAGGGACAGGGGCTTTGGGAGAGGCTCCAGCTGCCCTTTGTGCCAGGCCCCCCTGGGCTCCGAGCTTGGCAGCTCTGGCTTTTCTCACTTCCCTGCGGAGACTAAATAGAAATTAATGCCGTGTTAATCAAAAGAAGCAGTGGGAAGTTTGCTGTGCTATTAAAGGCAGGCTTTGCTGTCGTGGCAGAGCCCCTGCCCTGCATCCTGCTGCTCGGGGATGCAGGTGGGGCTGGGAATGCCCTCCATGCATTTTGGGCTCCCCTGCCAGGGCTGCCCTGAAGGGGTGGCTGAACCTTTGTGGGCTTTGGGGTCAGGGGCAGTCCTGGAGTGCTCTCCTGCTCTCTGTAGCCTTCCTAGCCCTGTTTGCTTTCCTTGCAGATCATTAAGGGGTGAATTCAGCTGGACTGGCTCTAACCCACAAACTATCATCCTGTTAGAATGCGAAGTTCTGTCTGAATTTGCCCCTATTATTTTTCTACTCTCTGGTTTGTGTGTTGTTAACAAGGGGACTCATAGGTGTGTTTGTGACAGTGCAGACCCAGAAGTGCTTGGCTGTTACTTTCAGAGACTAAGTAAAAGTATAATAATAATAATAATAATAAAAAACATAGAATCAAGGCTGGAAAAGATCCTTAAGATCGCTGCTTCCAGTGCCTAAGGAGGCCTGTGAAAAGGAGGGAGAGGGAGTTTGTCCGTGGGTGAGAGTGACAGGACAGGGGGCAGTGGTTTCAAACTGGAAGAGGACAGGGTTAGGTGGGATATTAGGGAGAAACTGCTCCCTGTGAGGGTGGGGAGGCCCTGGAATGGATTTCCCAGGGAAGCTGTGGCTGCCCCAGCCCTGGGAGTGTCCCAGGCCAGGTTGGACGGGGCTCGGAGCAACCTCGGCTGGTGGGAGGTGTCCCTGCCCATGGCAGGGGGGGGGGATTAGATGGGTTTAAGGTCCTTTCCAACCCAAACCATTCCAGGATTCCCTGATTCTCTCCATTCCCTCCCTCCATGCCCGTTTGTTCCCTTCCAGTGTCCCAGCCAGGACTGAAAGGATGCTGCAGTAACAAAGCACTTGTGGAGTCTGAGGTTTGGATCTCAGCTCGGATCACTCATCTTTTCCTTTGAGCAGAATCCACAGCTGAGAGTTGGCACTGAGGAGATTTTTGGAGATGCAAAGCTTTTAGTGTGGAACCAACAGAAAAAAATGTAAAAATAATTATTAAAGCACCGGAAAAAAAAAAAAATCACTTTATTAGAGGAAACCAAACCATCTTGCTCGGGTCTGGCTGTTTTAACTTTGCAATCGTGTTCAGCAGCGATTCGGAACGAAAGGTCATTTCAGCTGCAGTGACGATTCTTTCCCCCGGAGCCATTCCCAGAGGATTCGGGATGGTATGAAGCTTTTGTTTTTACATAAACAGTTCATTAAGAGCAACGTGAACCCGCAAAAAAAAAAAAAAAAAAAAAAAAAGGTGCCATCAATCAAGGGGTGTTTTTGCTTTTCAAAACAAAAATAAAACGCGGGGAGCCGCGGGCTGACTGTTTTGATTTACGGGTGGCAGTGAATGAGCTGCCCCTGCCAGGCTGGAGAGCACTGAGGCTGGGAGGGGGTGCTGCCCCCCAGCCGTGCCAGGGGCGAGGGGGGCAGGGGGCTCACCCCTTGGGGACCCCTCGTTCCGCGAGAAACGGCGCAAGCGGGTGAGAAATGCGGGCTCTTTTGGTTCGCTGCCTGGGCAGCCTTCAGCTGGGAATTAATTACCGGCTCGGGGAGGTTATTTTTGTAAGTCTGAAGGAGCAGGATATTATCTGCTGTGTCCCGGGGCTCGCCCTCCTCGGAGCAGTAGCCGGGATGTCTGAGAGGGCTTGGAGCTCCTTTCCCCCCTCCCGGCCCGTGTGCTCCCTGGATGAGCCGTGCTGGGAGTGGGCTGCCCTTTGAAGTTTGTTTGGAGTCCTGTCTAGACTCCCAAAAAAATTCCTTCCTCCCCAGCTTTGCTTTTCTATTAAGCAAAAGCCCCAAAGTTTTTCAAAGTCTTGCCTCTGAAAAAAAAAGGAAAAAAAGAAGTCATTTCTCATGCCAGCCCCAGCCAAGCTCGGGAACACAAAAGCTGGTGGAATTCATGTGGTTTTTATAAAGCCACCCTGAAGAGCTTTCCTTGCAGGCACGAATAACCCCCTGTACCTGTAGGAGGGCAGCCCGTGCTCTTTGGGTCCTGCGTGTCAAAGAAACACCAAATTTCAGAGTTTTGTTTATTTTTTGCTTTAGGTAATGGTCGATCTCACACACAGACAGAGGGCGAAGAGAAGTTTTGCTGCTTTCAAATGGGCCTGCAAACCCACTCTTGGGTTATTTCTCAGTGGTTGCTCATTTTGTTAAAATCCGTTCACAGGACCAAAGAGATTTTGGGTTTTTTTTTAATCACAATGAAGTGGAGAATTCAGAGTCAAGTGTAGTATTTTCTTTCATAGAAAATGTTGATTTTTTTTTTCCTACTGTTGGTTTTCCTTTTCAAGTTTTTTTACATTTTATGTGCAGTCATTATCTCTTTGAGGTTAATGCTTCTGGTGTTCATTGGAGATTTATGTTTAATCTTCATCTCAAAGAGTCCTACAAATTAGAAATACGTTTCTTTCCAGCCAGTTGTCATTCCTGGGGTCCTCTGTGCTGCTTGGAGCTGATCTCTGGGCTCACACTCTTTGTTTTAGTGCCCATCTTCTTTTAAAAGAGGTTTTGCTCACTTGAGGAATCACAGAAACCACGGGGAATTTTGGTAGAGCTTTTTATCAAACTGATCCAGATATTCCCAGAGCTCTTTTTGACTTCCAGGACGTGTAAAAATCAAGGGAAATTTTTGAAGGTAATTCTGTTTTATATCTATTTAAAAAAAAGGCTGTGAACTTGTCCTGACAACTCACATGGGCTGTGCTTGAAGCTGGCACAAATTTCATCTGAAAAATCTCGTAAGAGACTAAAATGTCTTCACTTTTCTTTCCCCCCTTCCCTTCTTCTCCCCATCCAAACCTGTCCCAGGTCCAAGGACAGTGTTGCTCCAGGGAAACCCAGGCCCAGGGTTGGAGGGTGGGGGATCCTGGAAGCCTAAAGCACATGCAAGACCAGATCAGTGTTGGTTTTAGTTTCTAAAAAAAAGCTAAAAAGGCAGCAAAGGAATTGATTCTCATCCCTGGTAACAAGGATGGATCCATAAATTTGTGGTCACCCCTGTACCTGAATTACATGGAGAGAACAAGTCCTTAGTGGGGCTGTCCTTTGGTGGGAATCTGATCCCAGAATCCCAGAATCATGGGGGTTGGAAAAGCCCACCCTTTGGCCCATTCCCACCTTGTCCCCCCGCCCAGAGCACCAAGTGCCACATCCAGGAGTTCCTTGGACACCTCCAGGGCTGGGAATTCCAAACCTCCTGGGTGCTCCTGTCCTGGCTGGAAGGAGGGAGTGAGGAAGGAGTCCACATCCACAGTGGGAATGCACATCACACTGCACTCTCCCTGGGAATGTAGCACTGCCTGGGAATAAATCCTTCCTCCAGCATTTCCAAAATTCCCCTTTCAGTTACAGCATTTCTCTTTTCCCCAAGTGACTCTTTATCTTCCCTCCAGCTTCTCCCTCACTCTCACACACACACACACACACACACACTCCCCTGGTGGCAAAATCACTGCATCTCTGAGGTCAGAACAAAAACAGGCAGACTTTGCATTTTGGGGGTGACTCAGTAACTGGAGAGTTTCTCAGCTGGAGCTGAGCCTTGCCAGGGAAAAGCAGTTGAGTTTGTTAACTTTGGGAAGGCATTTTCCAGCATGGAATGGGTGGGACCGACCCAGCACTGCCAAGTGGGAAAGGAGTTTGGCCAGAGGGAAAATCTGATGGTTGTGCCTGGTTGGGCTCCCAGCACAGCTCAGGCTGCTCTTTACCAAGGCAGGGATGGGCAACTCGGGGCAGCACCAGCATCCCATTTGCCCGTCCCCTTTTGCAGGGATGGTGAAAACCAGTGGTCTGTATCTTTGCAGAGGGAAGGCACCTGCAGTCATCCTTTCCAACCCAAACCAGCGCTGAGAGCCCTCAGGGACCAGCTTTACCTCTGCTTAAAAACTCCTCGTGGTGTTGAGAGATACGTGGAAAAGGGAGCCTGGCAAACCCAGCACAGTCCCAGGAAAAAGAGAGGGTGGGATAAACCCTGCAATTAAAGATAAGCAATTCAAACTTCATTTTTACAGAACAGGACCATTTAAGTGGTTGTATTTCCATCTTAAAATTTTTCAAAATTCAGATTTGTGAGGAAGGTTGACTTATTTTACATGTATTTTGTAAGTAACTCCTTTAGGTTTGTAGGCTGGCTTTTTAAACCAGTCTGGCTGGTTTTATCCTGTAAAAAAAAGAGAACTGTAGGAGGAGGACTCATTTGTAGTTAAAAGAACTGACTTAGGTCTTGCTTTTGGGTAAAATCTGCTGTGACAGAGTGGGATGGATCCCATTCCCCTGCCCTGGATGAACTGATGGAAAAGTCTCAGCTTTCTGTTGGAAGCTGTGTGGGATGCCAGCCTGGAGCCCTCGGGGAGCTGCTCTTGTCCTGCATTGCCAGAGCAACGTGGGTCACTGACATGGATTTTGGGACACACTTTCATCCAAAAAAGCAGTTCCTCTGGAAGAGATACATGGGATGGGAATCCCACTTATTCACACGAACACATCAAGGGTCTCTTGTGCCTTTCCCAGGATGTTGGTGTTCTGTGCAGTGCCCAAAGTCCAACAGACAAACCTTGGTTGCTGCTTGGTGAGCACGTTGGGGCATTAAGAACAAGTGACAGCAGAGGTGTCACATTGCTCGGTGGCCCTGCCTTTCACCCAGGTGTTGCTGGTGGTGCCTCTGTACCCTGGGGACATTTAGCCTGGGGGAAAGGAGGCTCAGGGGGGACCTTCTGGGGGGGTTTGGGCTCTGCTCTCAGGGAACAGGGACAGGGGCAGAGAGAATGACCAGGAGATGTTCAGGTTGGACAGCAGGAGGTATTTCTTGCTGGAAAGGGTGGTCAGACATTGGCAGGGGCTGCCCAGGGGGGTTTGGAGTGCCCAGCCCTGGAGGTGCCCAAGGCAGGACTGGCCGTGGCACTCAGTGCTCTGGGCTGGGCACAGGGTGGGCTCTGTGGGCTGGGAGGGCTTTTCCAGCTACAGTTACCCTGGGATTCTCTAAGGTGGTGATGCAGAGAAGGCAGAAATCAGAGAGAGATGTAGGTGGGAAGGAGCCTCTGGAGGTCACCTCAGCTGACCCCCTGCCAGGGCTGGCTTCCAGTGGCTTGTTCTGTAAAGGTGTGCAGAGGTGGAGGTGCTGCAGCCCCTCTGGGCCCTGCCCAGCCAGTCCTGACCAAAACAGCTCAGCCTGCTCAGCTGCAGAGGAAAAGCGACCCTGTGGTTTGGGGGCTGATCCAGGGATTGACATCATTCCCCCAGCAACCCACCCTGTGACCCGGGCAGGGGCTCGGGGTTTCCTGTGCCCCTCCGGTGCGTCTGCAGAGCCGATGGCAGCGCTTCATTCCTTTCTTTGTACTGTCCGTTAAGCTGCGAGTTTGGGAACTGTCTGCTAATGTGTTCAGACAGTGGCCAGGGCAGCCTCAGGTGGGGCTCTGATCCGAAGTGACAGCCAGAAAGAGCCACGGCACAAAAAGCTGCGCAAATATTTCTGAGATCATCTGAAAATACCCCGAGCTGTTCACCAGGTAAATGTCAAATACCTCAGCCGCGTGTTCTGAACAAACCACGTTGGTCCTGCTACCTCCAAATATTTCCCTTTTCTTAAAAATATCTATGAAGTTCCATTCATTGGTGATAATTAGGAGTGTTAATCCCTCTTCCTCCCCCCTGCAGTTTTGTAAGGAAGGTGCGGTGGGAGCTGGTGTTGAGGCAAGGAGGGAAGAGCTCAACTTAGGTTAGCTCCTAAGAGGTCAGCTCCAGGTTATTGGGAATACAATAGTATGGAAGTGGTTTGGCTTTATATGGGGAACTGCTAATTGCGTGTTAGGGGCTGCTAACTTTATAGTCTTGTAAAACTGCAACGACTGAAGCTGCCACTTGTATAAAGTCTCCAGGGGGAAAAGCAAGTTTTCCTGTCACTCTGCGGAAAAGGTTAAGAAACAAACAGAAGGAACAGTTGTTTTGTGCTTGGGTAATTCACAGCTCTGTGATTCAGCCAGGGTTTCAGGCACCCTCGTGCTGTTTGCAGGCTGCCTGGAAGTTGCTCGTCTGCAAACGGCAGGACCGATTTTAAAATGCCCTAGGCTTAATGTGCCAGCTCAAGGTTCCCGTTCCCTCTCCCTGTTTCCAGAGAGGAAAAGGGAAGGGGAAATACGTTTCCTGCGAGGTTGTGCCACCACAACCAGGGGTTTGTGTCGCGGGCACCAACGGGGGCTCTTCCAGAAGAGGCTGTTTCATAGAACCATGGAATTCTGGAATGGGCTGGGCTGGGAGGGACCTGAAAGCCCGTCCCATCCCACCCCCTGCCATGGGCAGGGACACCTCCCACTATCCCAGGTTGCTCCAAGCCCCGTCCAGCCTGGCCTGGGACACTCCCAGGGATGGAGAATGCACTGCAATCTCTCTGTGTGTCTGCCCAGAGCACCCGTTTTGCTCGATGGTTGAGTCCCAGTGAACCATCACTCCCAGGAGAGGGCACACTGGAAGTTCTGCTTGGAAATGCTGTTTCCCATCCTGTCTGGGTCCACTTGATGTTAAAACAGTGTCAATATTTTCTTCTCTCAGAGGCAGAAAGAGCCCGTTGTTTTAAATACAGATCACTCACAGTCTGTACCTGTTCTTCTTGCATAAATAACAGGAATAACAGTGAAAGGGGTCTTGAGGATTTTTAGAAATCAAATCTCTCTGAGAGAAAAGCATAATTTCCTTACCTTCTAAGATGTGTTTAAATCTGTGTATTGGGTGTGGAGGGACTGCACTGCTGCACTTGTGCAGGTGCACACAGGAGTGAAGCAGGAAAACACCCAAAGTGCTCAGTGCTCTTGATTTATTCAGATCAATTCCCGTGTTTTCATGGGTGGAAACTGCACCAGCAAAGACCATCCACCTCCTTGGAAATTATGGCATAAAGGGCAGTATTCCTGTAGTCTGCATGCACAGAACATGAGGTTAGGAATAGCCCATTCCTTAACAACCTTCATTATGTCCTGAGACAGAGCCTGAAGGTGTCAGCTTTATAAATAAAGAGTTGTTGTTGGAGGTGTTGAGTGCTTCCCTCCCCCTGTGCTTCCTGGGACACCGTGTTTGGGGATGGAGTGAGTGGCTGGTCCTTGCAGCCCTGCAAGTGTGACCCAGTTGAATCTTGGTGATTTATGGCCCTGGAGTGACACTGTCAAGTGCCTTACACTCAGAAAGAGAGAAAATGGCATTAGGAAATGGGTGTGGGGCGACCCGCGTTCTCCAGGTGACAAACACCCCCGTGTCCCTTTGCACTTGAGAGCTCAGGAGCAACCAAACGATGCTTTGTGTGGTGGGAAGATGGGTTTGTACGTTTTGGGGGAAGCCCCCCAAACCATGTGGTGCCTCTGGGCACTGCTGGGTCAGGTATGACCCCCCTCCCCATTGCTGGGGTGCCGTGAGCAGGTACCACCCCTGTAGGGATGGGATGGTCCTTCCAGCCCCTCAGCCCTGCCTGCCACAGGGCAGGGGAGGGAGGGGCGGGGTGTCCTGCCCAAGCTGGAGGTGAAAGGGGGTTTATCCAGGCCCTGCAGGGATTCGGGTGGGACTGGGAATCGGGCTCTGCATGGCTTAGATGAGCAGAGCCACTGTGCTCTGGGGGCCAGCAGTGCGGGGCATCCCGAGCTCCAAACCCCTCCGTATCCCAGGGAGATTTGCTCTCCATCAGCTCTGCAGGCAGCAGGAACCTTCCCATCAGAGCCCCCAGCCCTCCCAGCCTCCCGAGGGCCGCTCCTTGGCTGAGTTCCAGCTGTCCCGGCAGAGGGAGGGGGGGAAATCCCACTAAATTCTGCCGGAATTACTCTTAGTCGGCGAAGGAAATGAGTGATTAAGTGTACATGAGACTCGCGAGTGTCCAGCACATTATCAGTGCTGGTATTTCAACTATGTCCAGCACATGTAGCAGGGAGAGGGAAAGTATTTCCTGCTCTGTGGCTCTGCCTTTCTTCTGGGCTGATCCCGAGATAAGGGCTGGCTGGGTGGGGAGACACTGGGATTGATTGGGTCTGGCACCCAGGGGAGGGCTCAGTACAAAGCCAAATTCAACTTTGATAGCTCTCAGGCTATGCTTTTATGTTCCCCCCCTCCTCAAAAATGGCTTTTGTAGCTACAAAGAGCTATTTAACTCCTTAAGAAAAGTCTCCTTGCAAAATGAAGCTGGAGAAAAGAGAACAGTGACTGTGCTGATGCTTTACCTACAAATTTTGGTGGGTTCTGTAGTGACATTTAGTGGGCACTTGAGTGTCAGCCACACCACCAAGGTCATGAGCATCTTACACTTGGGAATGGTGGAGTGGCACATTTCCTCTCTGTTTTTATTTACTTCAAGCATTAAACAGAGATAATTTTGCTTAAGTAATTAAATAATAATTTAAAATAAATTAAACTATGAGGACCTGTGTAAGGATGAAAGAATGGCTCTTCCTGGCCAGTCCTCCAAGTCTTGGGCAGCGAAGTGAGTAGATAATTAGTGGGCTCTATTAAGGAATGAAGGTGTTTGGAGGAGGTCAGACTTGCTGAGCATTCCCAGAGCCTTTGGCCAGATGTGTTGTCCTCAGGCCTGTCTGAGCTGTGGATGGCAAAGCCTGGTGTTTAACCAGGTGCTTTTAAACTGACTTCAGGTCTCAGTTCACAATGCCAGAGGTGGGGAGATTTCCTGAGTTGACTGGTACCTCACTGAGAGACAGTGGAAAACCTTTTCCATTCCTGTCCAGGTGGTATCTCTGGGCTTTTATGGGTTTCCTGGTGCTCAGTCAAAGTGTGTTGAGCTGGTTTGTGGTTCCTCAGGACTCAGCCTGTGGTGCCAGCATGTCCTGCAGGAATGTTGTGCCTCATGCAACGCTTTGGCTTCGTCTCAGCTGCACCCCTGAATGTTTAACCCACTCTCAGAATCGACAGGAACCTTGCCCTGGATTTTTAAAAGGATAATTCTTGGCAACCCCTCAGCAAACCATAGCTGTAGTACACAGGGAGGCTCTCAGCTGAATTCGGGATTAGATTGCTGTCATATCTGTCCAGGGAAGAGCTTGAGGAGGAGGATCCAGGAAAATCTATTGGAAGAGTAACAAGTAGTCTAGAGCTGAGGAGGTTTGGGATCCACAGCTTTAAATGTGTGTATTGAGTGATGGGAAGTGCCTTCTGCGGACCAGCATGGCTGGTGAGGAGGAAAATGGGAATAATTTACTGCTGATACTGTGGCCTCTGAGGGAGAGTCCTCTGCTGTCACTGGAAGGCGCCGGGTGATTTCTGTGTAAATGGAAGCATTTCGGTGGCACAGACTCTGCTAATTACAGTACTTTGTAGCAGTTACATCTTCGTTAACCAAAGTCTCCCGTGGTAACGTGGAGTTCCCTCTGAAATCCCTGGGAATGCCCTCACCGACTTTCTTTTGGCATCCTTTGGTCTCTCTTGTGGTTTTGTCTCCCGAGCGTGTTTATTCCTCGGCGCTGTGCAGTTGTTTATCTCCATCACCGGGGAATATCCAACCCGTTGACATGTAAATAGAAATACAGCAGCTGTTGTTTGCGGAGCCTTTGTGGTCGGTGATGTACAAGTTCTTAGAGGTGATTATCTGTGCTCTTGTATTGCAGCGCTCATTACTCACTACTGCAGACAAGATTTATGTGGTTTATAGGTATTAAAAAAAGCAGCGGAGAACGGGAATCAAATGACACCCGGTCCGTGGCAGGGCGTTGGAGCCGGATGAGCTTTAAGGTCCCTCCCGACCCAAAGCATCCCGTGATGCAGATAAACCCCAACTGCTCAGACCCCTCACCCGAGGCTATCCCAAAAAAGGGTCACCTGGCAAGGTGATACCCGGGAATACCCGTATCCCTCTGGGATGCAGCACTGCTTGGAGTGGCGCTGCTTTGGGATGCCCCGTGCCCACCCCAGCCCGCGGACCCTCCTGGAGTGGCTCTACTCGGCTCCAGCAGGGAGATCTTGGGAAAGAAAACACCTGGCTAGGGCTGGGAAGCCCCGGAGAGGCGGTCAGGGCCAGGGCCGAGGTGTGTGAGCACCTCTTTGGCTTCTCCCTTTGCTCCCTCTGGTCCCGGGGAGGCGGCTCAGGGGGGAGTCAGGGCCGCTCCCCGGCCATCTCCGCCGAGGCTGCCGCGTTGAGGATCGCGCTGTTGCAACACGTTTAAATTGCTTTAAATATAATCAGCCTGCACATCATGCCTGGGGTTGATCATTGCCATATTTGTAGGAGCAGAGCCGAGGACGTTTTCTTGGCACGGGCCGAGCTCCATCGCACCGCCCGTAACGCGATCCCGGCTTGGAAGGGCTGTAGGGTTTGGAGGGGAACGAACCCCTGGAGCCTCAGCCCGGGGCTGGAAGGGGCAGCGATGGAAAGGCTCTTAAAGCACCCCCAGGCAGCGATTTCACTTTGCTCAGCCAGGTTCAGGCAGTTTGGTTTCCCCCACCTTTGGGGTGCCACTCCGAGTATTCCAGGGACGCAGCAGAGATAACACCGAGGGGCTGCAGTTGCTGTGAAACTGCGTTTAAAGGGGTGCATTTGTTTTTCTTAACACTCGGCATGGCCAAAAATGCACAGCCTTGAAAGACAGGGTGGCTGAGGTGGCTGCTGGCTCTGCAGGTTGCTGTGTTTGCCTTTCATCCGTCCCTGGCACATCCCGCAAAGGGGGAGCTCCGGCTGCCTTGGGAAGCTCAGCTGTAAAAGAAAAGCTCCGAGGTGAATACACGAGATTATTGTGCTTGAAAACCTCAAATCTCATTTGTCAGCTACACACGGTATTAAGAATTAAACTCTGAAAATACTGCAAGATAAATATTTCAACAATATCGCTCCACTGAGGGAACCTTTCAAATCTCTCCCTTATTGAACACCACCAATAGGTATTTATAAAATGCGACGTGGATTTAAACAATGAGCTCAGTCATTCCACGAGGAGCTTCTGGGATCCCATTGTTCCCACCCATGACATTATTTTGTAGGTAACTCTCAAGTTTCAAAGCCATTAAAGGTTATTCAGCCCCCTCTTCCCTCCCCTCTGCAATTCTCTCAGCGAGCTTGTGCCACTCCACAGTCCCTCTTGATTAGACTCTGTTGAGAAATGTGGAGGTGAATGATGTTTTTGTGTTCCTGGGCACTGGGATGCAGGATTTGGGGAGGCAGGAATGAAGGCTGATACTGCCCCAGCGGGCTGTTGTTGTTAATTCTCTGAATTCCTGGCTTAGAAGGACGTGAGTTCAGCACATCCTTTGTGTTGGCTTCGTGGAACACCGGGATGGAGCCTCTTCCCTGCCTGGGTGAGAGGGCACTTCTGGAGGAATTCTGGCTGCTGGAGCTGCAGCCCCTCAGGAGAGTTTGGTTCCAGCCAGTTTAATACTATTTTTCCCCCTCCTTAAGGACATAACAAAGGCACAGGATGTTAAAAAGGACATAACAAAGGCACAGGATGCAGTTTTTTGGTGAGGTCTCAAGCCTTGCTTTGGGACTCAGATTTATGAGCACAGGGGTCTGTCCTGCAGGAGGGCACCAGAATTTCCAAGCTAAATGACACAAGAGGGGAGGAAATCTGAGATTACCCTGCAGTCTGATTAATGCCACTAGAAGTGATATGTATAAGCTATAAATAAACGTGAACTATATATATTCCCATCGTGCTATCACGGCTTCACAACACGCCTTGGGCTGATGCCATGCTATAAATAAATGTAAGCTATAAATAAAGTGATACATGTAAACAATAAACAAGCCCAAGGGAAGGGCTGGGGCTGTGCCAGGGCAGGGTCAGGTGGGATCTCAGGGAAAGGCTCTTCCCCCAGAGGGTGGTGGGCACTGCCCAGGCTCCCCAGGGCAGTGGGCACAGCCCCGAGGCTCAAGGAGGGTTTGGATGATCCTCTGGGAAACGGGGTGGGATTGTTGGGGTGTCTGTGCAGGGCCAGCAGTTGGATCAGTGAGCCCTGTGGGTCCCTTCCAGCTCAGTGTATTCTGTAATTCCATATGTAAAATACCCTGAAATTGGTTGCAGACAACACATTTTTTCCTCTTTTTTCTCAAACTCACTTAAAAGGCTTCCCAAAACTGCCTGGAAGCCCCGAGGAACTCGTTGGAATGAAGCAAATAAAGCCCCCAAATCAACACCTCTCACTCAGCCTCAGGCACATGGAGGGAGGGAAGGGCTGCATCAGCTCAGGGTGTATCTGTAATTACTGTGCCCCCAGCCTTTGCTAACAGTTACCAGTGCAGATGGCACGTTCTCCCCTCCAAGTTTAGGATGGCACAGAGCTCTGTGGGAAGTGCTGACTCCCTTGAAGTGGAAGGGAAAAGCCAAGGGAATAGGGGAGCTGTTTTAACCTGGGCCAAGGGAAGGATGGGGGAAACTGAGAAGTGGAAAATACAGAGCAAGAGTCAGCAATGAGATCCTTAGTGCAGGATTTTGGAGCCTCCAGGATTAACTGGGAAGGTTAGTGGGGGGAACTCTGTGCTTGGGTCAGCTGCAGGAACATGGGATCAGCTTTTCAGGGGGCAGTGGGGAATAATGTTGGATAGGTAAGAGGCAGGAGTGGATGGGTCTGGGAGTGTGATTTCCAAGCACAGAGGGCAGAGTTACACTCAGACCGGTCCACTCGAGTCTCAGCACGATTTCACTCGGTGCTTGTTGCCAGCTTAACCCAGCAATTGTTGATTAAACAAAATTAAAAGTCTTCTCCTGGCCAGGTCTGGCCTTGTCGCAATTCTGGGGGTTTTTATAAGGTGTTAAATGAGATCCTGCCATCCTGTGCCTTGGATGTGCAGATGGGCTGATGGGAAGAGAGCCCGAGGGTCTGACCTGCATCCCTGGCTGTGTCAGGACAGTGAGCTCAGACATCCTCCAGGCTTTGGACAACTGAGAGGGCAGCCAGCCTTGCCCAAATGGTTCATCTCTGTCTCTCTCTCTTCCCCCTCCCCAAGACTGAAAGAGAAGGGAGCCAAGGAAAAATTATTAGGGCACAGCATGCCTGTTTCTTTCTTTTTTCCTTTTTTTTTTATTTTTAATAATGTTAAATAAGTATTGGATTTAGTTAAAATATGGTTTTGTTAAAATGGAGAGGGATTTAACCTCTTCCTTGCCAGCAGGGAAGAGACAGCACGATGCCTGTGCCAGTGACAGCTGAGTCCTTGTTCTCAGGTCCCAGTACACACATTGTCATGGGAAGGTGGAGTGGCCTCAGCCCCACAACCACCATTCAAAAGCAGATGAGCCCTTTAGCCAGCAAAAAACCCCAACCATCAAAGACCTTGGGACTCAAACTGTGGAGCATCCAAACCCTTGTGGTGAGGGGGGTCCTGCAGATCAAAGGCTGCTTGAGCCCCTCGGGACATGAAACTCCTCCATAAGCAGCAGGAAGGAAGCAGGACCCTATTACATCCCTGCCCCCGTTTTTTGTGGAGCAGCACTGTAGGGAAAGGAGATGAGGATCCCTGCCCTGTGTGCCTTGATCCCAGTGTTTGCTCCTTATGGATCTCTGTATCATTTCCATGCACAGAGGGAGGCACAGTTTCCATGTTTCCCTCTCTTTGCTGGGAGCCAAGTGTACAAACATCTGTTCCACGGAGGACTCTCTGAACAGAAGAGCTGTCCCAGGGAGGTCTGCTCCTGAGCTGACAGGCAGCCTTGCAATTACTGGGGTTTGGAGGAATGGGCTCTGTGAAAACCAAAGCCCTCCCAGCCCCTGCTGTGCTGCAGCTCTCTGGGAATCATCCCACAGCCAGCAGGCACCCCTGGTGAGGACACCAGTGCTCCGTGGCCTCCTTTGGGAGCCAGCATTCCCCATCTCTTGGTCTTGGATCTCTCCTGGATCCAGGGAGTTGCACACACTGCTCTTCCCTTGCCAGGTTTAGCTTTTCCCTTCCCCTGGCGATTGTGCAGCAGGAGCTGTGTGAAATAGAACCCAGCACACGAGCCAGGGAAACCTGGTTTCCTGGGGATTTCTGCCTTATGGCATCCCCTGCAAGCTCAAATGGAATTGGAATGAATTGGAATTTCACATCTGGAGCACTTAAAAAGCTCTTTTTGCCATGTAGGCTCTGTGGAGGCTGCCAGGGCTGAGCTCATGCTCTGTCACAGGGCAGGGAGGATTTCTCTGCCTTATCCACCCATTTCCATTGCCACACAGGGATTCACTTCCAGAGCCCTTCAGCTCCCTGGAAACACACCCCCAGCCCAGGAGGGGTTAAATAGGGCTCCTTTGCTGCACTCCAGGACAAGGAAATTCTTCAGCCTGTGCTTTGCAAAGCTCCATTTTCTCCAGGCTTTCAACTGCCTCTTCTTCCTCAGCTGCATCCCAGGAGAGCCCCTTCCTTTCCATCCCCTTCCTTTCCTTCCTATTTCCTTCCCCTTCCTTTCCTTCCCTTTTCCTTTCCCTTTTCCTTCCTTCCCCTTTCCTTTCCTTCCCCTTTCCTTTCCTTNTTTCCCTTTCCCTTTCCCTTTCCCTTTCCCTTTCCCTTTCCCTTTCCTTTCTCCTCTCCCCTTCCCCCAAACCCCAAATCAAACCAGTTGTCAGTGAGAAAGGGCTGAATTGTTCCCAGTTGCTCTGGCTGGTCCTTCCCACTGACCTGGCTCCCTCTGTGGGGTGGCCTTGCTCCCCAAAATGCAGCATTTTGGAGCAGCCAGAGGGAGAACTGCAGGATGGTTTTCCCAAATAACCTCAGCATTTATCAGTCAATGTCAGGAGAAATTTACTGGCGAGTTTAACTTAAATTATGATCGATCCATTCTCTACCTGTTGTTTCCCTTCCTGTGCTGTGTGCTTTTTCTTTCCTGAAGGTATTAAATAGCTACATAAATCCTGGTAATCCTTCATTCACGGGATTTAAGGGAAAAAAAACCCAGGAAGAGGGTTGTCAGGAGAATGGACAGTTATTTCCAGAGCATGTGCTGCCAAAAAGCTCATTGTTAGAGGGTCAGAATGGCTTTTGCCACGTTCCAGAAGGAGCCAGAGAAGGTGCTTTGTTGGAACAGCTTTTGCTAAAACATTTCACTGCTCCATTCAGGTCTCACAGCAATTTTTTTCAGATAGAAAAATAAACATCCTCCTTAGTTAAGGAGAGTTTTTTTCCTAAATGGGAATTACTGCCCCAGCAGTGTGGGCAGCTTGGAAAGCTCCTTTAGGGTGGGAATTAATGAATGGCCTCGGGAATTTTAGTGATCCTTGACTGTTAAAGAAACGATGATCCCACTTTTCTGGAAGGTTTGGCCATGGCATGGGTTAGCACTGGGATTCTGCTCTGGCTCTGCCAGTGCTGCAGGTCTGGGAAGCACTTGGAGGAATGGCCAGTCACTGTGATAGTGGAATTCCTTAGGGTGCCTCGCATTAATAGGGCCATTAAACACACAAATCTGAATAACTGCAGAAAGCCCAGCATGCACTTCATGAGCTCTCATGGAATGCTTTGGGTTGGGAGGGGCCTTAAGGCTCATCCCATTCCAACCCTCAGTTCTTTCCCGGGTCTGCATCCCAAACATCAGAGATTTAATGAAAAGCCCTTTATTTCTGTAATTGTGCCTCAAGAGTACAGAAGGTCAGGCTGGAGTCTGGTATTTAGTTTTATTCAAAGAAGCCTCAGAATGTGCTTTGAAAGCCTGACCTGTCACCTAAAGTTGGTGCCCCTTTCCCTGTGTGGGACAACCTCAGCTGAAATAAATGCTATAAATAAAGTTACAGCTCTGAGCACTGTAAAATGTGAAAATAACTCCTCTCATCTCTCTCCTCTGCTGTGAACGTTTGAGGGGAGGATTTATTGTTCTCCAGCTTTTCTCCCCCCCCCCCCCACCCCCCCTCCTTTCTCCTACCCTCTTTGTGTTGTGAGNCCCCCCCCCAAAGCTTCATTTCCGGCAATGTTTGTGGTGTGAAATGGGAAGGAAATAAGGAATGCAATCCCAGGAGAGAGTTTTGAGTATCTCTGAGCTGTGCAGGGGGGCAGCTTGGTTGGAGCCATCCTCATTCCCAGCCACTCAACATCCATGGAAAAGCTCCTGGGCCTTGGGATCCTGGCTCACAATTCTGGCTTCCCACCTTGTTTCCAGCTGCTGAAGTGCATTAAGAGAAGCTAAAAATACATCAGATAGTTTTCTGACATTAATTTTTCCATGTAAGTCACTGCCTTAGTGGCCGTTTGGGGCTGTGGGTGGTCCCTGAGTGTGCCCACTGGTAGCACTGGGGGGAAACTGGGAGGCTCTGGAGGGGATCCCTGTCACTGGTCTGGCTGTGCTGATGGGGGATCTGAGGGAGGGAAAGGGAAAGGGAAAGGGAAAGGGAAAGGGAAAGGGAAAGGGAAAGGAAAGGAAAGGAAAGGAGAAAAAGGAAAAAGGAAAAAGGAACGGAAAAAGGTGCTGTTCCAAAAAGTTGATTTTAACGTGTAAGGAGAGAATGCCCCGTGAGCAGGAGATCCGGGGTGGGGGGTGTGGTGTGGCTGTGCAGCTGGTGTGTCCCTGAGAGTTTCCCTCCACCAGCCTTTCCTCCAGGCTCTTCCTGTTTTGGAGGGATCAGATAGAGACAGAAACACAAAAGGTGTTGAGAGAGGCACCAGCTTGCAAAATATGGATTTCAATGTCAAGGAATCTGTTGAAACTCTTCCCCAGAGAAGCTGTGGCTGCCCCTGGATCCCTGGGAGTGTCCCAGGCCAGGTTGGACGGGGCTTGGAGGAACCTGGGCTGGTGTGAAGTGTCCCTGCCCATGGCAGGGGTGAAATGGGATGGGTTTTAAGGTCACTTCCCTCCCAAACCACTCTGGGATTCTCTCACTCTATGAAATGAGTAGAGAATTCTCTGATTTCAGCAGAATTTGGGTAATACTCCAAACCCCCTTCAGTTTTTGGGGAAGGTGGGTGCTCAGGCTCTCCCTGCACCCTGGGAGGGCTCAGGGGTGGCCAGTGCTTTTAGGTGCATTGTTTAGCTCGAGCACTGCCCCTTCCCTTCCCTTCCCTTCCCTTCCCTTCCCGTTTTACCCTTTCAGACCATTCCTTTGAGCAGGGATGTGTCCCATTCCCTCTCAGCCTGCTCTCTCCAGCCAGCAGTTCATGCTGTGGTAGCAGCAACAGGGATATTTCTGGGGGAATGCCTGACAAAATGCAGCTGCAGCCATTCCCAGCTCTCAGGATTTCTGAATCATGAATCAGAACAAAGCCCAAGGACTTGGGAGAACCCTGAACTTTGGCAATAAGTTTGTTTCTGCTCTGTCTAAGCTCCAGCACTTGGTGCTTTCCTCTCTGGAATCAAAACCCTGCCCTGGAGCATCTGTGAACTCTGCACAAGTTCAGAATGCAGCACCAGACCCTCACTTTGTGGCTTCAGCCCATCTTTCATTCATTAATTCCCAAAGTATTTTATGGCCTCGGTTATCTGGCTGCTTCCTGATGCCTTTAACAGCTTCCTCGTAGCAAGGGAAGGTAATAAATTTACCACCACCATCCTCAGAGAAGTCTGAGGCAGAGTCACTTTCTTTAAAACAAAACCCAAAGGAGTGGGGCTCATGGTTTGATCTCTCTGCTGTTGGGAGGGAAACAGCACGGGTAATAATTGTGGCTGATGAAATGTATGGGAAGAAAAACGTGATAATTGGGCAAGCAGGGAAATGTGTGAGCTGGAAGAGGCTGGATCAGTCTCAGCGTTGGATATTCCCAGCAGCATTCCCAGCTCAGGGCCCTCCCTGTTAATCATCACACCATCAGAGTGGCCCGAGTGCAGTGATACAGCTCAGGCTTTTGTGCTGCCCTGGGTGCTGTCGAGGCTTTCCTGCAGCAGCGATTTCCCTTCTGACCCCCCTGGAAACAGCCATAAAGCAGCCCTGGAAACGTCAGGAGAAACCATCCGATGGTGGGGCTGTGGCCAAGGAAAACACCCTCTGCTTTCGAAGCATTCCCACCAAAACACTGGCCTCCTAAAGCTGCAAGAGGCTGTGCATGGGTGCCCTGAGCACTTTGCCATGGCATTTCAGGAGTGTAATTCATATTGCAGCTCTCCTGGGAAATGGGGCGTCCCTGAGCGAGGCAATGCCCACCACAAGAGTGGCTGTCCCTGGCTTTGTGCTCCTGGAATCTGGGGGGGGTTGGCAGCAGGAAAAGGAGAAGATCCCTCATGGATAAATTACCTTTTGAATCTCAGGTCTCTTGAGCTTTAGTAGGTTGGAAAAGGGAGAACAGTGGCTGAGGAGCCTTCTTGTGTCCAGCTGGATGCAGTGCTCAGTGCTGGGGTTCCTCGGAGCAGTTTCCATGTGCCAGGGCTGGGAGCAAACAGGATCATCCCTGGCCTTGCCCTGGGCAGTGCAGTGGGCAGAGCTGGCATGGTAACCACGGAATCATGGAATGGTTTGGGTCCAGTGCCACCCCCTGCCATGGGCAGGGACACCTCCCACCACCACCACCCATCCAGCCTGGTCTGGGACACTCCCAGGGATCCAGGGGCAGCCACAGCTTTTGTGCCCAACCTGTGCCAGGGCCTGCCCACCCTCCCAGCCACCAATTCCTTCCCAGTATCCCATCCAGCCCTGCCTTCTTTTAGTAATGCAAGACACTGCCCCGTGCTGGGAGGTGCTGGGCTTCTTCCTCCCCTTCTGTAGCAGTTGGGATGTTGGGCTCTTGATCCTCTTTGAGTTCTGGAGATGCTCATTCACTCCATAGCAGGGAAACCTGTTGGCTGTTCCAGAGCCAGTGCCAGGGCTGTGAGCAGCTGGATGTGCTGCTGGAGGAGCAGCTGGATAAGCTGCTGGATGAGTTGCTGGATGAGTTGCTGGATGAGTTGCTGGAGGAGCTTCTGGATGAGCAGCTGGAGGAGCTGCTGGATGAGCTTCTGGATGAGCAGCTGGAGGAGCTGCTGGATGAGTTGCTGGAGGAGCTGCTGGATGAGCTTCTGGATGAGCTGCTGGAGGAGCTGCCCCTGCTCAGACACAGATGCCCATCAGTAATCCAGAGGGGCAAACTTGAGATGGCTCAGAGGGAGCTCATGCCAGCACTCAGAGTTCAGCTACTCTTGGCAAGCCTATCCAGGAGCATCAGATGCTCTGGGGCTGGAATTGGGCCTGTGGATGTTTCAGGATTGAGCTCTCTTTGCTCTGCTGGAGGAGCAGCTCCTGTTCCCAGCAGTGCTGGAAGCCCAGACCAGGCACCGTGCAGGTTTGCTGAGGTCAGAGTTGCCATTCCCAGGATTATTCCCTGGGATTGTGCTGAGAGCTGAGGGAACAGAGCCCTGGGCCGCATTTCTGCAGTGCTGGGCATGACTTGGGAGCGGGTCAAGGTCTTGATTAAAGCCAAAGCTGGGGCTTTGTTAGACCCAGCCCAGCCTGTGGGTGGCTGTTGTGTGGATTCCTGCCCTCAGCTCCTGGCTGCTCCACGTTGCCTTCCTCATTTCATCCTGGAATACTTAATTCCCCAAAGTGTGGAATGCCTTAAAAAACTCCTCCGTGAACCTATTTGGACAATATTTCAAGTCCAGCTTCAAACCCTTCCCTATTTCTTTAAACATTTCTCCTTCCCTAAGCCTTCCTGCCCTTTGGAACACGCCACCACTCCCAAAGGTGCTGCCTCTTCATTTTACTTTTACAGCTTTATTTTGCTGCTGTTTTTGTTTAACTGGGGGCTGAGCTAATTCTCTGTAACTGATACAGATATTTAACTCATGTGGGTGTCAACTTTCCCCCTTAAGACAATTTTAAAAGCCTATTTCTAATGCCCTTATCTCTCCCCTGTATCATCCATCTCGCTCGTGGCTTTTCTGGGGAGAATGATTTAATTGGGAGTGAATCCTTTCCATTTGGACTTGTTTATTTGGAAGAGAGATAAGTTATCTTTCTCTGCATGGGAGACAGCAATTAAAATAGTTCTAATTATAAATTTGAGAGTGGTGCAATTGCAGGCATTTCTGTGACTGTTTGCTGGGGTAGCAGAGATGGAATCGTGCTGGAAAAGTGATGAGCCTGGGAATTTGGGCCTTGTGATGAAGTGATAGGGGAGGGGGAAGTGACAGAGCTGCAGGAATTGTGGAGTAAATCCCATCTGACAGATTGCTGCAGTGCTGTGTTCCAGCCCATCAGCTCTGGGAAGCAGGAATATTTATGTAAGATTTCTTACCCCCACGTGGCCACAGAGCTGGTGGTACCCCCTGTCCTGGGCTTGGGCCTTTTCCTCCTGCCAAGGATGAGTCAGGGCAAAACCTCCTCCCATTTTCCCCCTTTCCCACTTTCCCACTGTGGTTTCACTGGGAGCCTCTTGTTTAGTCCCCAAAGCATTTCTTGTTCTGTGTTCCTGGGTGGAGCTGCTCCAGGATCTGGGAGGACATCCCAGTTTCCCATGTCCACCTGGTGTTCCCAGGGAACCACCATCCCAGTTTTCCAGGGAACCAGCACCCCAGTTTTCCATGTCCCCCTGATATTCCCAGGGAACCACCATCCCAGTTTTCCAGGGAACCACCACTCCAGTTTTCCATGTCCACTTGATATTCCCAGGGAACCACCATCCCCATTTTCCAGGGAACCACCATCCCAGTTTTCCATGTCCACCTGATATTCCCAGGGAACCACCATCCCCGTTTTCCAGGGAACCACCACCCCAGTTTTCCAGGGAACCAACACCCCAGTTTTCCAGGGAACCACCATCCCAGTTTTCCATGTCCACCTGATATTCCCAGGGAACCACCACCCCAGTTTTCCAGGGAACCACCATCCCAGTTTTTTGGCGGGAGCAAGGACTGTCCAGCCAAGGGTCTTCCCTGTTGGCTTCACTTGAAAAGGAGGGCCAGGCACGAGGGCACTGGCACTTGGGATTTCCTGCAGTGGGAATTTCCAGCCACCTTCTGGAAAAAGAACTGCAGGATGTTCTGTCTGCTTTTCCTGATGCACCTTGAGGGAACTTTGAGCCTTTCCAGGGGGTGAGACATTAATCACATCCTTGGATACACACGGTTTCTTCCTTGGAAAAGAGAAAACGTGGCCAGGATTTGCATTGTTAATGGCAAAGGAATTTAAACAGGAACTTTTTGGACAAACTGTGTGTAGGTTTTCTGTAATCAATATTTTTTTTTACATGAACAGCAGGTTTATAATAACTCACTTGTATAAATGTGGAGCATTTTGGAGGGGAGAGGTGCTCGTGGATGGTGTCCCAGCAGAGAAGGTCCATGTGGCTTCCCACAGGGGCTGACCCACAATCTGATCCCAAGGAAGTGTTGGTGGCACACCATGGAAATCCTGTCTTTTGCTGGGAATCTCTGGATGGGCTCCAACTCCACTGTGCTTCCAGGGGCTGGGGCTGGATTTTGCCTCTTCTCACCAAGAACTGTAGAACCCTGGAATGGTTTGGGTGGGGAGGGACCTCAAAGCTCATCTCATTCCAAGGTGACACCTCCCCCTGGGATTCCACAGTGATTGTGATGGAGTTTATCACTCAGGAAGGGCTGTATGTGAACAGTTTCCATTAATATGGTTCACTTTCCTAACAAACACTCTGTGAGGTGCTCCTAAAGCAGACAAATACTCTGTGATTCCCAGTAACTCTTCCTTTGGAGCTCAGGGACTCGGGCTCACCTGGTGCCCTTGGAATTCTGGGCTGGCTTTCCTGGTTCTAGTCCCTTTATGGCCTGAACCCTCTTCCAGCACCAACTTAAGTCTTATTGGAGTCCCTTCTGTGCTCCAGCATTGACTGGGCCCCAGAATATGTTCAGGAAAAATGGATTTGAGGCTTTCCTGTGGAAGCTTTGCCAGGTATGTGGCACATGAAGGGTGTTTCGTGCACCACTCCGTGCAATTAACATTCCTGTTAAGATTCCTTTAAAAGTTCAGCAAGATGGGATTCTTCAAAGGACTGGCTTTCAACCTTTGACCCCCCCCCGAGTGTTCTGAGGGAGTGGATGGATTCACTTCAGCTATTCTGAGTTGCTCCTTCCCTGGTGAAATGTGGTTTATTGATCTGAGTGGCCCAAGAGGGTCTGGGTTTGGGGGAGAAAGAGCATAAAAAGGGATTTGGGGGCCTGCTGAAAGGTGTTTCTGTGGTGGGTGTGCTCCAGCTGGAGGAGGGAAGGGACAGGTTCTCTCACCTTCACAGTGGAAGACCTTCTGCTTCCTCTGTTCTGAGGGAATGGGTGAGGTCAGGGTAGGGCTGTGATTCCTCAGCCAAACTCCCACCTCCAGAAGATCCTTCACATCCCTGGCAGTGTCCAAGGCCGGGCTGGGCAGGGCTTGGAGCAGCCTGGGCTAGTGGAAGGTGTCCCTGCCCAAGGTCCCTCCCAGCCAAAATCCCTTCTCTGGGGTTTGGTGCTCCTGCTGTGGGTGATGCTGTGGGAACTTGGCATGTCTGTGGGACATGAGGTGCTTCTGATGGTCCCCATGGCCCTCCCGAGGGGCTCTGAGCCCTGGGGGGGCAGCACTGGGGGCTTGGCCTGGAAACTGAGAACAACCTTCCCCAGCACTTCCAGGCTCACTGACTTGTCTCAAGGAAGGGGCAGTTCCATGAATGACTCAAACACATCAGGAGCAGTGGGGTGACATTTTGCTAGACTGGGATAATCCTCCAACACCAGGTAATCCAATATTTTGTCTCAGATGGCTGATTTTTCTCCCCCCTTCCTTAAATTGGGCCTTTCTTAATTATTGACATTAATCTCCCCAGCTGGAAGCAGCCCAAGCTCCTGTTTCTTACCCTCCCAGCCTGGCTGTGCCTCAGCTCTGTTTACCAAACTGCATTCCCATAAATCCTGTAATTCCAGTTTGCTGTGATATTCCTTTATCAGTGCACATGCATTTCCAGCATCAATCAGGCTCTATCTCAGCAGACACAATTCTCCCTTCAAAGCACACCCAAAGCTGTGCAGCTCTGGGGCTCCCTCAGCCCCTGCCCAGCTCACTGTGAGGCACCAGGACACGGATCTCTTCGAGCAGCAACCCCAGGGATCACAGGGAACGGGCATATTTGGGGTTTTCCTGACTCCCTGCTGAAATGCTGGCCTGGAAAGTGGTTTTTCCCTGACAGCAAACCCCACGTTTGTGCTTGTAGGGAGGAGCCTGAAGTGCTGATGGGAGTGCAAACATCTGAGTCGAGGAGCAAAAGGGAGCATTAGCTTGCAAAATGGCATCGCTTTAAAGCAATTTGGAGATTCTGGGATGAAGGAAGAACAGCAGCTCTTTATTTTCCTTTAACCTGAACACCTACAGATGTGCTACATGTTCATTTCATCCCAGCAGGGCAAAACCAGGCCAGGTCTTTATTTCTCCAAATGACAAATGGCAGAAGACAATTCCCTGTAGGAAGCTCCTCATCCCAGCCCTGCTCCCAAAACTCACTCGGTGAGTGACACTGGAGAGTGCTGGGAAGGGACTGGGGAGGCAGAAAACCCCTAAAAGTTGTCTCACTTTCTTTCCCCCCCCCAGCTGCCCCCTCAGCCCAGCCAGGGCAGCTCTGGATCCCATGAAATGATGGAAAGTTTCTTGCAGCCCAGGGCTCCTTTGAGATTTATTCCACAGGAATTCCAGCCTCCCTTTTATTCTCATTTTCCCCCTATTTCCATATGTATGCCCTCTATATATTCTATTTCTACCTATACGTTTCTATATGTTTAATTTAACTTTCCCCCTTCTTTTTCTGCTTTTTTTACAACAGTTTTTCCTGAGCAGTTTATTAATTCCCATGGAAGGAGGGTGATTTTTAGCAGTCCCTTTCCATCGGGATACCTTTCCATCTTGCCCCACTAAACTGCAGCACAGATGTTAAGCACATTTAACTGCACAGTCAGCCCGTGCATATTTTTAACATAACTCCTCCTGAAAATATTTATTCAAGCCAAGACAACAGAAAATTAAGAGTAATTTGATTGCTGAGGCTTAAGGAATAGATTACTACTGTTCCAGATGTAAGGAACAACACAGTCCTTCCTCTCTGCAGGCTGCAAGGAGAGCCTTTGGCTCCTCATTCCCACCACATTCCCTATTATATTCCCAGTAAATCTCTGAAAAACTCACTACCTTGAAAGATTTTCAGTTTCAGCTTCAAGCCAGGCAGCATTGGGAGAATTTCCCCCCCCCAATTAAGCTCGTTGGGAAGGGTTTTATTTCCAACCCCCCCTCCCTGTGCTCCAGGGGTGCAGCATCACCAGGCAGGGCCATAAATCATCTGTGCTCTGAAATGAGGGTGCCAGATCTCTCTGGAGCTGCCTTGGCCTTGGAAACACAGGCCTTGGAGCAGTCACTGCTGATTAGGTTTAAAAGGGAGCCATTTGGCACTAAACTTGAATAATCTGCTTTGCAGGTTGATTGTTTTTTTTTCCTCCTTCTCATCCTCAACTAAACCTTCTTGTTTAGATTTGCAATTACCACTCAACCTTTAGGACCTGTTCCTGCTGGGTTTTTTTCCCCCCTCCTTGAGTGATTTACATGCAATTACAGGTATTTTTCCCCTTCTCTGTATGATTTACATGCAATTCTGGGTTTCCTCCCCCCTCTCTATATGATTTACATGCAGTTCTGGGGGTTTTTCCCCCTCTCTTTGTATGATTGACATAAAATTCTGGGGGTTTTTTCTCCCCCTCTCTCTGTATGATTTACATGCAATTCTGGGGCTTTTTCCCCCCTCTCTTTGTATGATTGACATGCAACTACCATTTTTATGCTTATTCCTTGTATCACCCCGTTCCTGAATGGGTTCAGCTCTGCTGCAGGAAAGCAAGGTGGAAATGCCAACTGCTTTCCCAGGATTTCAAATACATTTTCCTCACAGCTTGTGGTGGGAACTGCTTGAAAATCTCCTTTTCTCTGAGGTACCGTTTCCATTTAATCTTTTATTTCTGGTGGTATTTGCTGCCAGTGATTTGGGGAGGGAGAATCAAGGTGGAAGGTTGATAAAGGATCATTCTGCACCCCCAGACCTTTTTCAACCCGAAAATGCCTGTCTGGGGTTGTTCAGGAACATGTGACTTCATGGATTCTGTGTCCCAGCAGCCAACTCTGCTCCAGGAGTGCCTGGAGAAGAGACAGAAAACCCTTGGTGCAGTGTCTGGTTTTCCTTAGGGACTATCCTAGTTTGGGATGAAGGTGAGCACGGGGAAACAGCTCCCTGGGTTTCAAATTCCTTCCCCAAATCCATCCCTCTTTTCCGTATTCCGGGGACTAAGGAATGCCAGTGTCCCTCCTGTCTCCCCAGCAGTGCCATGTGTTGCCCCTGGCAGAGCTGAGCCAAGGAGTGGGGTGTTAAAGCCCTGATTGCAGTCCCTTTGGGACAGGCCCTGCTGGAATTGGGGGTGTCCTCCTGGTCCCCCCTGGAGCCGGGCCTTGGGAAGGGCAGCGTGTTGGATCGTGGTTCCCAAAGTGTGGGGCTGGGAAAGCACAACCTGCAAGTGAGTGGAGGTTTGTGGGTGCAGTGTGTGTGTAACACTGGGGGGGGTGACGCTGTGTGTGAGTGACATTGGGGGTGTGACACTGGGGGTGTGACACTCTGTGTGTGTAACATTGTGTGTGCAACACTGTGTAACACTGTGTGTGTGTGATACTGGGGGTGTGTGTGACACTGTGTAACACTCTGTGTGTGTGTGTGTGTGTGGGTGT
>VXBX01003521.1:77437-91682 GCA_013400415.1 Scytalopus superciliaris | reverse complement strand
CACTGTGTGTGTGTGACACTGTGTGTGTGACTCTGTGTGTGTGACACTGTGTGTGTGTGACACTGTGTGTGACACTGTGTGTGTGTGTGACACTCTGTGTGTGTGACACTCTGTGTGTGTGACACTCTGTGTGTGACACTGTGTGTGTGTGTCACTGTGTGTGTGACACTGTGTGTGTGTATGTGTGTGTGACACTCTGTGTGTGTGACACTCTGTGGCAGTGCGGGCTGCTGGGGCTGCTGGTGTGTCACACTGGGTTGAGTCTCCCGGGTCAGGCTGAGCTTCTTCGTGTCAGGAGGTTCTCCTTGGGCAAGAAAGCTCCAATCCAAGGGTCAGTCTGGGGCCCACCCCGCAGGGCAGGGCCCTCTTCCAGCTCACACAATCCCAGGGTATGCTGAGCTGGAAGGACCCACAGGGACCATCCAGTCCAACCCCCAGCCCTGCACAGACACCCCAGCAACCCCACCCTGTGCCCCAGAGCATCACCCAAACCCCCCTGGAGCTCTGGCAGCCTCGGGGCTGTGCCCACTGCCCTGGGGAGCCTGGGCAGTGCCCACCACCCTCTGGGGGAAGAGCCTTTCCCTGAGATCCAACCTGAGCCTGCCCCGGCACAGCCCCAGCCATTCCCTGGGGGCTGTCCCTGGTCCCACAGAGCAGGGATCAGGGCCTGCCCCTCAGCTCAGTAAGTCCTGGCTTTATTTTACATCTCCAGTCTGCCAAAGCCCCAGCTATTTGGTCCCACAAGCCTCAGGAAGGTGACTCTGGTGGCTGCAGACAGAGCAGGGCTTTGCCCCTCTCCCGAATTGTGTAAATAAACATTGCATTTAATTAAAACCTGGAGCCTGATGGAGTGGCTGCAGATGAAAGGGGCTGCAGGCTGTCAGAAGGCCATGCTTTGGAAGGGCTTTCAAACATTTCTGCCCCTTTCTTTGCTTTCACTCTGCTCTCTTTATTTTCCTTGCTGGTGAGCTGGAGAGCAGTTGGGAGCTAATGGCTTTGTAAGGCACTTCTGCTCCACTTGGGCAGCTCTCAGCATTTCCTAATTCAGCAGCAACTTCAACAAAACCAAGTGCCTCTTGAAAAACCACACTGCTCTCCCTGTGCTTTAACCCTTAGTCTGGAGAATAGAGGGGAGACATCATCAAGTGGTGATGGAAGGAGTTAAAACTGCAGCACATCCTCGAGGTCTGCTTGATCTGGGTGTCACCAGACAGCCCTTTCAGTGGGATTATTAGGTATTAATCAGGTATTAATCTGTTGTTAGAGTTAATTGCTAAGGAGAGATTCCTCCTCACCTCAACTCCATCCCTGGAGAATTGCTCTTTTGGGTTTGCTCTGGGTTTGAGCACTCGGGGTGGGGAATCTTCAGCCTGGCTCTTCCCATCACCACTGACACTTGGGACCACTGGGACTTTCTTCTCAGCCCAGCTCGTGAGAAATGAATTCCACCCTGCTCTTCTCTGCTGACTTCCCAGTGTCCTGAAGTGGTTTTGTATTTATTTATTTGAAATGTAACCCCACCTGCACTGCTTTCCATAAACACACACCGAGATCTCCGAGACTCCAGTGTTTTTCCACTTGGAGCACAGACCAGGTTCTGAGACCAGGAATTCAGAGCTGTTTGGTTTCTTTCTTCTAAGGTAAAACTGCAAAGTGGAATGTCCAGGTGTCCCAGGATGCCTGGTTTATCATTGGTTTATACCTGCTTTATCACAGGTTTATACCTGGTTAATCACAGGTTTATACCTGGTTTATCACAGGTTTATACCTGGTTAATCACAGGTTTATGCCTGGTTTATGACAGGTTTATACCTGGTTTATTACAGGTTTATGCCTGGTTAATCACAGGTTTAGCTGGTCCTTGCACTGCATTAGGCTGGCCCAGAGAGGAGCTCTGTCACCCAGATCAGTCTCTTGGATTCACACACCCCCAGGGCAAGACAAATTACTCCTCATTTCTATCCCTGTGCTCAGTTTTGGATTATGATAAAGCTGCCCACAGGTGCACAAATATGTTTAATAATTAATCCCTTCCTGGAAGGGGTAAAACAGAGCTTCTGCTCATCACTAACAATAAAGAACAGTTGCTTTTATTGCTTTGGATATGACACTCCAGGCTGGCAGTGTCCTACAAGGGCCCAGGTGGAAGTTTGGTACAATAATTCCTTGGTTTTACTAATTTGAGCTTGAAGGGGCAGCAGCAGAGCTGTGATGGTAAAACTGTCTGTCTGTCTGTCTGCATCAGCCATGCAATTGAAATGCAGTTTGTCAGTGAGAGCCACAAGAAATGCCTCCCAGGGAACCCTGAGAATTCCCCCAGGTGAGATGTTTGGGGTGTGACTGTCCCTGGGGGAGCAGGAGTTTGTTTCCCAGCCCAAACTCTTGGCCCTGTGGTGGCTCTCAGTGTGTTTGTGTACATATCAAATGCATGCAGAGCTCTGAGCCAGCAGTGCAGGGAAACCAAAATCACAGGGCAGGCTTTGCTCTGTGGTTTGCAGGGAACCACATCTTGTGGGAATTCCCACCTTCCTCGTGCCCAGCCCAGGCACTGTAAACAGGAACTGGTTTGATGAGAAGTGTGGGGAGGAAAGACAAGTTTGCAGGATTGATATTGGTGGTTTGCCTGAGTCTGCTTGGAGAGGATGTTCCTTGTGCCATCTCCGTGGCCCTGGTGTGGCTGGAGCAGTTTGATCAGGACTAGAACCAGGATATACCTCTCTGTGGATCCAGTCCTGCTTTATTCACTTTATTCATCTTTTTGTGAATATGCCTCCTGTTCAGGATATTTGTGTCCTGCCTTTGTCATGAATTGAGAATATTTATGACAAGTTGTGGGCTCCCCATCCCTGGGAGTGTCCAAGGCCAGGTTGGACGGGGCTTGGAGAGACCTGGGATAGTAGAAAAGTGTCCCTGCCCATGGCAGGGGGTGGCACTGGATGGGCTTTAAGGTCCCTTCCCACCCAAACCAGTTTGGGATTCTCTGATTATCAATTTGGATTCCTGTAAGAATAGTGGGATTTGCCCCATTCGTTAATTTAGGACTGACCTGAAGCTCCCAGTCCCTCCAGGCTGAGTTGTTCCTGTTCCAGAGGAGTACTGGCTCTGAGAGATCCCATGCTGGGGGAGAGAGAAACTCAATCCTTGTGCTCTTGGACTTGCCAAGAGGGTTTCTGTGGCTGCTGGTTGTGCTCTCTGTGTTTGGCTGCTGGGAGCTGGACTGAGCTCAACAAATAAAATGTCATTATCAAAGCAGGGATAATAAAATCATGGACTGGGTTGGGTTGGAAGGGACCTTAAAACTCCTCCAGTTCCATCCATGGATAACTTTCACTATGCCAGGTTGCTCCAAGCCCTGGGCAACCTGTGCCAGGGCCTGCCCACCCTCACAGCCAGGAATTCCTTCCTAATCTCTAATCCAAACCTACCAGCTTGTGCCCATCCCCCTTCTGAGTCTGTAGTGGCTGCATTTCCCAAAGATCATTGCAGTGCTCTGATCTGCTCTCCCAGCCCAGAATAACAAAATTGGTGTTTCCAATACTTTCCTCCTGTCACTGGTGGAATGTTTAGGCTTTGTGTACTGGTGTTGTGGATCTCTCAGGCAGAAACTCTCCCCCCACAACTGCAGGTAAGAACTGCAGCTGAGCAGAGGCTGTGTCTGTGTTTCATTCAGAGGCTCCTTTGGGAGCATCAAGATTTTGGGGTTTCTTGGTGGGCTACTGTGCACGACGGTCAGTGGGGCAAAGCAGGGGGTGCAGCTCCTGGCAATGTGAGGAAGGGACCTGGGAATGAACTGTGGGGAACCTGAAGAGCTGAACAGCACAAAAATTTGGCTGGACCACGAGGAGTGGTTTGGGAACTCCTTGCAGAGCCGGGGAGAACTGGAGGAGCAGAGCCTGTAAATACCCGAGTGAATGAATGAGGATCCTCCAGGACATTCCACCATTCCTGGTGTCACCTTTGCTTAGAAGCTTTCAAGGCAAAAACTGTGTTTTCCTTCCCCTTGTGACAGTCCATCCCAAACCCTTGCAGGGTGTGTGCCTGGTGGCACATGAAGCCCTGGCAGGAGGATGGGAGCCTTGGAGCTCGGCACGATCCCCGTGCTCCTTGCTCTGATCACCCTCCGAGCTCGGCACTGCCACGGCCCTTCAGCCTGGAGAACCAGCAACTGGGAGCAGCCACACAAACCCTGGCACAGCTGGGAATTGCAGCAGGAGCTGGGTGTGTTTGTTTGGGACCTGCATCCCGTTCCAGGCTGAGCTGGAGCGGCCCCGGCTTGGCCACCCCATATCTGGGGCTCTGCTGAGCCGCCTCTTTGTGGAGCTGATAAAAAAGCCCTCAGTGGTTTGTCCTGCTGTCGTGGGTTTGACCTTGGCAAAGTGCCAACCCTCCCCCCAAAGACCCACGAGGTCCCAGTGAAAGGAGGGAAGGAAAAAACTCCCTGAAACTGGGAAAAAAAAACTGTATACATATATTTACAGCAAAGTTACAATACGTATACATACGAATAGAAAAAGAACCCACAATAACTCCATCCAAAGCGAGCCTCCCCAATATCACACACAGATTCCACCACCCAAAAACCACAGGAAACAAAACTAAACAGGTTTCCCTGAAAGAGCACCCAGCAAAGCAACATCAAACAGGAAAGTATTTCCTTCCCCGAGCCCAGAACTGCCCTGGGCATCTCGGCAGGGAAGCAGCAGGGCCTTTGGCTCTGGGGCAGCAACAGGGAGTCCTCCCCACCACACCACATGGAGAGAGGGAGGGCCAGAGAGAGCAAAGATACCTCCCCCACTAGATTTATACTCCACTTGACATCAGATGATATGAAATATCTCTTTGGTTGCCTAGGTCAGGTGATACTTGCCCCTCTGAATCTACAGAGAGCCCCCTGGCCCAAAAACTGAGGCCTGCTAAATTTGGTTTCAGGCCTAACCAAACTAAGGCCTTAATCTAAGTTTGGGGGGTTAATCAGACCCGTCACACCTGCCCTGCAGAAGCAGCTCAGGCCCTGCCCCACTCCTGTGGCTTCCCCATTGTACAGCCTGGGAACTTGGACACACTTCTCTTTGTGGCAAAGCCATTCCTGGGGGCAATTAAGGGGAAGGCTCCCAAAGCCTTAATTATGTTATTTAGAAGTGTCTCTTCTGCCCTGACTGTGCTTCGGGGAGTGCTGCCTATTTTAAGGATTCAGGAGATGGATTTCATCAAACCTTTGGATTTGGGGAGTGTTACTAAGCTGCTCGTGGTGCTGCAGGATGGTTGGAACATCCTTTGGCATTGTGGGGAATAAATTGCAACCCGGGTGCTTGAACCTCTGATGAAACAATTTTAAGAGCCCCCCCCCAAGCAAAAAGTTAAGTTTGGGTTTGATTTTTCTGAGTGTTAGAGAGCAGCAGAATCCTGTTGAACCTTGGAGTCAGGAAACTTGCTTGTGCTAAGTAAGTTGTGACTGTGACTGAACCAGCACATCGACTCCTTCCAGCAGTGAAGGGATTAAAAATAACCCTCCGAAGTCCTGATGTAAACCTTTTGTGCAGCCTCATTACCTGTAGGATCGCCTTTGTTGGCTGCCATGGGGGCAGGACAAGGACAGCTGAAACCCTGAGCCACCAAGGGGGAGCTGAGCCTCTCGTGAGGCTGCCAAGAAACTCCAGTTAGCTGGAGGGTGGTGGTTTGGGTTTGGTCCCTGGAGGAGACAGAGGGATCCGGGTCAGGATCCTGCCCCTGGTGTTTCCAAGCCCTGGGCTAAGCCCGGCTCTCCACACACACTCCCGAGGAGCGGCGCTTACAAGTGTCGTCTGGCTGACTTGGAGTAAAATTGAAGAAAACAGCCTTTTAGCAGAAGAAATTAAGTTTTAAATCCCCCTCCTAAGACACACGGGCTCTAAGCCTGTCTGGGGTCGGGCTTGTGTGGGTTTAGAGCGGGCTGTGAGTTCCTCCTGAACAGTCAATGTAGCTCAGTCCCGACTTGGCCAAAGCATCCAGCTCTGGCATCAGTTAAATATTTACATTCCCCCTTTTTATATAAATTGGGCCCTATTAGCATAGGTCTCACAGTGTGTCCTTGTGTTCCAGCCTCTCTCTGCCTCTGGCAGCTTGTCCATTAATCAGCATCGTGTAAAACCCCAGGGCTGGGGCTGGAGCCATCAGAGGGGCAGGTTTGCTGTTCCATCCCGGGCAGCCAGTCAGTCATGCTGCACTATCTGCCTGGGGGCAGGAGGGTGTGGGTTTGCTCTGGGGACACCCCTGTGCATTTAAGGAGCAATTGTTTCAGGCCCCTCCATTAATTCCCGAGCTGACACGGCCACGTTTTTCGTCACTGCCACCAAAATAACTCTGGAGCTCGGAAAGCAGCAGTGGGTTTGCACGTGGCAGAGCTGGGCTGTCATTCTCTTGCCTGGTTATAAGGGTTTAATTGTAGAGGGCTGGCAGCCTTGTCCTTCTCTTGCTCCCTGGTGGCCCCGCGGGGCAGGAGTTGTGGTGTGCGGCGATTTATGGGCGATGGAAGCGATTCCTTGTCTCGCTTGGCTGGCTCTGCCTTCTCTGGAGCTTTGGGGGGTGGATTTTGAGCAGTGGCACTGATGGAAGGCAGGGACAAGCCAGCAGGTGCAGCGGCCAGGCACTCCATCCTCCGTCTGCAGGCACGTCTGTCCCAGCCACGTGGTCCTGGGTGCTACTCAGGCTGCTGTCTGCAGGGTAAATAAAGGGGAACCTGTGCCAGGAGAGGGGCCAAAGGCTCCCCAAAAGGCCCCAGCGTGGCATTGGTGCCTTCAGGAAAGCAAACTTCCATGGGAAGCGTGGGCTGGGGATCTCTTGGAGTCACCAGGTCCTTGTGAGGGGGTCTTGGCACTCTTTGGACTGGGGGCCTTTTGTGGGGGTTCTCAGGGAAAGCTCCATCTCACACAACACAGCCTGCCCCCCAAAAGTGCCTCAGAGGGAGCACTGCCTCCCTCCATCCCTGCTTAGACCCTTCCTCACCATTCCTGGCACTGAAATGCCTTCACATAACAGTGCCCCAGGACATCCTTCTCCACATCCTCTTGGTATGACGGTGGGCTGTTGCTTCTTGGCACATCCCCTTGCCCCAGACCAGTCCCACCCAGGAATTTCTTGCTGCCACTGTTAGTTTTTTGCTTCCTGCTGTTGCAGTTTCCTTTGGGTGCTTCCCACTTCCTCTCCTGTCTTTCCAGCAGTGTGAGATGCCCCGAAGGGAACAGCTCAGGGCATGGCAGCAAATCCCGTGTTGGTTCAGGTAGGTTTGGGAGGGATGGGAGATTTGCAGCTGGGATGCCACTTCCCAACCCGTGTAGGTGTGTGCACCACAGGCAGCTCTGCTCTGCTTCCTGCCAGGGTTGTAACTGCAAAACACCCACCGGAGTCCCATCTCCGTGTCCAACAAAACCTGAGGAGAAAACACCGTGTTCCTCCAATCCCTCCCTGCCTTTCACACCGGGCAGAGCACGAATTAACTCCTGCAGCAGAGCATCGAGGGGCTGCGGGTCCCCCTGAGTGCCTTTTCTGCTCCACATCTGCCTCGAGTGCCTCGAAGTGCCACCGCGGCCACATTTCTGCAGCACAAAGGCTCGACTGTGAGCTCCGAGCTGCTGGCCCTGGGCCAGCTGGCCATTTCTTTTCTTGCCTCCCCTGTCATTAAAGCCCCGGGTTGCTCCAGGGTTTTGCTCTCCTTAAGTGGAACTGTTAACGACCCAATTTGGAGCGAGGTAAAGTGCACCCAGATTCCACAGTGACTCCTAAATCCGTGTAACATTAATGATAATCTGTAATTAATAGCTGCAGTCAAAAGGAATTGTAGTTCAGTCATTAGAAATTTAGGATTAAGGTATTAGCATATAAAAAAGGCCTCTTAAGGAGCTCCTCTTCCAAGAGACGCCTCTGATCCCGCGGGAGAAAACAGCCTTTAACTGATATGACCCGAGCCAAAGACCAGGTTACTAAAAATACTCACTCGTGTAGTCACTAAACTACTGCCAAAACATCTAAAGGTATTTTAAGAGTTTGCAGACACTCACATGCAGCAATCACACCTTTTTCTGACGATATTAATATTCCAGAACACACCCTAAGAACGATGTGTTTGAGAATAAGCTCCAGTAGCCTTTTGGGATGGGGATCACTGGGATCCTGTACAGGAAACCCCAGGGACTGTATCCCAGCTGCTGTATCCCCATGGAACAGAGCAGACCTTTGGGAAGGGGCACTCTTGGCTTCCTGCCCTGAAATCAGGGATTCTTTCTGATGGTGCATCACAAAGGGGCTGATCCTTCAATTTATCTCCAGCCCCCGGGAGACTGAGGCTTTTGGAAACACTGAAAGCAGAGGTGGGTGCTGCTGAAAGTGCCAGTAGGGGTGATGAGGTGCTCTGATGGATGGAATAGGCTGGGATAGAAATTAATTCCTAACAATTTCCAGCCCTGCACTAAATTAAATCATCCTGCTGCACGTCTCCCTTTTGAAGATGGAAACGAATGTCTTGGAAATTTGAAATCCGCAGAGTTTGAGCTCTTCACTGGTGTTGAAAATTCCCCAGTCTAAGGCCAATTATTACCCCACCCCGGGCTGTCAGTAATGATACCCTGCAGATAAATAACAGGCACAGGTGTTGGAGGGGTTTAAATTCCGAGGATGGGACAAAAATGAAGCATTGGAAGGGTGTTAGGATCCCACAGCATCATCTCTGCATGGAGCAGCCTGGAGAGCCCCAGAGGGTCCTTTGGCAGCAGAAAGGGTGTTTTGGACACTGTGATGGCAGTTTTGAACTCTGAGGGAATCGTGTAAGTGCTGTGAGGGAGCTGGGGGGGCTCAGCCTGGAGAAAAGGAGGCTCAGGGGGGACCTCCTGGCTCTGCAAGTCCCTGCCAGGAGGGGGGAGCCAAGTCGGGCTCTGCTCCCAGGGAACAGGGACAGGAGGGGAGAGAATGACCAGGAGATGTTCAGGTTGGACAGCAGGAGGAATTTCTTGCTGGAAAGGGTGGTCAGACATTGGCAGGGGCTGCCCAGGGGGGTTTGGAGTGCCCAGCCCTGGAGGTGCCCAAGGCAGGACTGGCCGTGGCACTCAGAGCTCTGGGCTGGGCACAGGGTGGGCATCGGGCACAGGGGGACCTGGGGGGGCTTTTCCACCCTCAGTGATCCTGCCATTCCATGAGCTGATAAACTCTTATCTCCTGGATCTGCCTGGGCAAGGTTTTGGCAGGCCAAGCTTTGCCTTGGCTGTTCCAGCTGTGCAATAACGAGGTGGAGCACAGCTAATGGGTGGGGAGCATTTGAAGCAGAGATGGCACCAGGCAGCACCTCAGCTGCTCCCCGGGAACACCTTCGTGGGGTCTCTTGTGGGGCAGTTTTACTGCCTCTAATTTGTAGGCTCCTGTCTGCCAAAATACTGGGAACAGCAATGCAAGATCAGCAGCTCCACCTGAGCATGGAAGGGGGAGGCTCTTTTCAGGAATTAACAGAATAACTGTCTGCTGCACTATATATATTTTCAGTATATATATATATGTATAGTGAAGGTGGCAGATTCTCCTAGAGAAACGCCTGCCTTAGTCAAAGAGCAGGAATGCTCTCAGTTTTTCCCATCTTCCTGCAGTTTTGCCCCTTCCCATCCGAGTGAAGCATTCCCAATTCCCACCTCCTTTGGAAACCCGAGGATCCTAATGCAGACACGTCTCCCGACAGGCAGAGATACTGATGTCTGACAGGCAGAGAAACTGATGTCGTGGCAATCCTTTCACAAATTAAAGGTATAAGCCCAATTTGAGATAAACTGGAGAAGTTTCAGGCTGGTGCCAGCTTTGAGACAGACAAGACAATGGGCAGGCTGAGGTTGTGCCCACTCCAGCAAGTGTGTGTAGATGTCCCTCAGCAGCCCCGGGTGGGCTTGGGGGCCAGTGATTGCGACATGGAATATGTGGGGAGATGAGCTGGGACGCTGCGGGAGCTCCCAAAGCATCGGTGAGACTGAAAGGCAGGACAGGAGATGAGGCAGATGGGGCAAAAAAGAGCCTGCGGGCAGATCTGAGCGCAGATCCCGGAGCTGATCGGGCAGGAGATGAAGCGCCGGCTCCGGAATGTGCACAAAAGCAGAAAACAGCGAGCGCTCGGGATAATTAAGGTGTTTTTTTCTGAGCCTGTCTGAGTTTATCAAGCATCCCTGTTTGCCTCGCGTTCCGCTCGAGCAGGGGCTGTGCTGCTTTCCGGAGGTTTTGACTCGCCCCTTTAGGGGTGTTGATGTTCCCAGCGGATTTGCTGCTGTGGGATGTTTGGCCAGGTTGGGTTGTCCTGCCCTGACCCTCCTGCCAGCCCGGGATCCCCCCCGGTGTCTGCCGGGATGTCTTGCCCGAGCTTGTTCTTAATGGCTCGGGAAATTGGGCTTTTATCACTTCCTTAGGCAAATTCCTTCATGGGATAAGCCGGCTTGGGGTTGGCTTTCTGCTCCGATTCAGAAAGAGACTTCAAATGGAAAGCTTATTCTGTAGTTTAAACAGTGATTTTGGGTAGTTTATCTTATTACTCAGACTTGTAACTCCTTTTTTTTTTGCGCTGTTCTGGGTGCCCTGCACCGAGAGCTGAATTGCGTGTGTTGTAATCACATTCGTTTTTGCATCAGAAGAAATTAATTACTGCTAATTATATATATAATTATATAAATAGGGGATGATATAATTAAGATCTAGAACGACCCATTGGTGTGATATAAAGTAGGACAGAGGATGTCCATTACGAAAATACTTGAAATTTTTGGTTTGCATGTTTTAACTGGGCTTATCTTTGACCTTGAAGAGATGAGTTCCTGCAAGGCCTGGGCTGTCCATCTCTGCTTCCTTAGTTCTCTGTTCCTCTGCAGCAGATTTATCCCCATTAAAGTACCCCTTTATTTCTGGGCTTGGTGTCCTCTCAGTTATCTGCCTTCTTCTTCCCATTCTGGCTCATGTTAAAATGCATCACAGGCAGCTTTTCTGTAGAGCTGATTGAAGTTTATTTAGTCACAAAGGCTTTACAAGGACTGACGTGTGAAATTCGCTCCACACTGATGCAATATGGTAATAAAATCAGCTATTAGCCAACTTCTCTGCGGGGAGTGTGTTTGAGTGCACTTGACTTGGCTTTTCACAGGCTTCTAATTGTCTGTTGTGACTTCTCATTAACTTAAAACCAATGTTTCTTAATAGTCAGAGAGATCTGAACAGATAATTATCTTTCCAGTGTTAAAATAAGAGTCATCATTCATCTGGAACGAGTCCATATATAAATAAAATCTTACTGGGATAATGGTTCTCTCTGCTGATCACAGTTCTGAGGTTGACTCTTTTCCCAAGCGAGTTCAAGTCAGAGCAGGGCAGGAGGGAATTTTTAAGGATTAAGACTTAATTTTTAAACTTCTCATTCAAAATTCAGCTTGCAATATTGACAGGACAAGAAGGAACGGCCTAAGGCTGTGCCAGGGGAGGGGCAGGTTGGATATAAGGAGGGATTTCTTCATGGAAAGGGTTGTTAAATATTGGAAAGGCTGCCCAGGGGGGTTTGGAGTGCCCAGCCCTGGAGGTGCCCAAGGCAGGACTGGCCGTGGCACTCAGAGCTCTGGGCTGGGCACAGGGTGGGCATCGGGCACAGGGAGGGGTTCCAACCTCAAGGATTCCGGAATTGCAACACTAAGCAGATTTTTCCCTCTGTTTTTTAATGGGAACAACAAACAGAGCAGCCTGCTGCAGCACCCCAAATCCAAGTTGCTGTGTGCAATTCCATGTGGGATTCAGAGGGAGCAGCTGGAGGGGGCTCAGGGGTGAGTGAGGGGACAAGGTGGCCCCTGGTGAGTGCAGGGGGGATGCTCCAGCTGTCCTGCATTGCCTGTGACATTCCCAGTGCTCCAGCTCTTGGATCTGCTACACAGGGCGAGTCCCAAAAGGGAGACAAGTCCCACTCATTCCCAGTTTTCCTCCTGGAGGCAGTTCCTGAGCGAGGTGCATCAGGGAGGAGTTTGCTGAGGTGAGGCTTTCATCCTTCCCCCATCCCTGACTCATCCCTTCCCACGGGTGGCTGGGAATCACCTTCCCCCAGAGCACTTGTACCTGGCCTGGAGTTCCAGCAGAGCTTTTCCAAGGAGGGCAGTCCCTGCTCTCACTCCCATGCACAGCAATCCCGAGCCATCCCAGTCGGAGCTTAAATCCAGGCGTGTCTCCTGGACCCCTTTGTGAATGTGTGTTACCTGTTTGCAGAGTGCACTTTGGTGGGCTCTGAGATATTTCCAGGTGAACAAAAGTACCTACAGGAAGCACGTTGTCAAGGGGCAAAGGGGAGCGTGGGTGGTGAGAATGGTGTAGCCCATCCTCTGTGGGACATCAGGGATGAAGCAGGCACAGCAGCACCTCAGGTCCCTGTCTCTGAGGGGTTTTGTCACAGCCTGCAGGAGCTGATCAACCTTTGGGTGGGAGACATGGAAAAATCAGGGCACGGAGACAAGAGACTGAGTGCCAGCCTGGCACCAGCCAGGGCCTGCCCAGCATTGGGTTCTTTGTCACCTCCCCTCATCTCGGCTTTGGCCTCAGAGCAAACCCATCTCCTGCAGTGTCCTGGGAGACCCTGGTCACCTGGATGTGCTTTGTTTCCCTTGAACCCCGCAGGTGTAAGCCCTGTGGGCTTGATAAGAAGCTCAGCTGTTAATTAGAAGTAAAGAAGGGTGATTAGCTCAGCTGGTTGGAGTGTGGTGCTAATTACACCGAGGCATGGGCCCTTAGGGCTGGACTTGGTGAGCCTCGTGGGTCTCTTCTGACCCAGAATATCCTGTGATCCTGACTGCAGGCTGCTCACTCCCAGGTTGGAGTCTGTGATCTTTTAGAGGCCTTTTCCAACCTAAATGATTGTGCAGGGAGGAGGGAGGGACCCAGTGGGCCAAAATCTCAGCGTGTGTGAAGGGGCTGTGTCCAGGAGTGGGTTCCTGCACGGCCTGGGCTCTTGGGAGGTGAGTTTTGATGCCTTCGGGTTGGGTGTGTCCAGTGCAAGTGCTTGACAGAGGGTTAAACAAGCAGTGCTGCCAGGTGGGCTTTCCAGCAGGGCTGTTGGGACCTTGCACTGCCACTTCATGCAAGGGAAATCTGGGAATAAGCCAGAGGGATGGTGTCAGAGTGAAGGGACTGTGCTTCAGGAGATTGCTGTCCTCATCTGGCACTCTGCTCCCAGCTCTGCCCCCTGGGATGAGGGAGATCCCCAGCCCTGAGCATCCAGCCAGGCTACAGGATGGGAATTTGCAGGGATCTTTTCAGGGCTGCCTGGTTTTAGTTCAAATTCTGTGTCCTCTCTGCTGTTCAGGGCCATGTCCAGCATTGCTCTCCTCTTTTTGGAGGGCAGGTTCCCAGGGTTGGGGGGACACGGGGAATAGGAGGTGCCCTGCTTTTCCATGCCATGGAATGTGTGTGCACACCCCTCCTTCCCACCCTCCCCACCATCCCTGAAGCCCTTAGAGGTGTGTGTTAAGCCCTGGAGCCTGTTGGGATGTGGCAGTTCCAGAGCCCTCCTAGGGGTGTTGGATGAAATCACCCATGTTTGGATGCAGGGAGGTGTTTTCCATGACCTGTGGGCATGTGCTGCAGTTCCCCCAACACCATCCTCCCTACAGCTTGCTGTTTGCAGCTTAAAATTAGGTAAAACCACAAGACTTAAGTCCCCCATTCAGCTTCTTCTCCAAGTGAGGACTCACCACAGCACTGCTGGTGCTGGGCTGAGCCTTTGCAGCCCATGGCCACGTGTCTTCACACAAGTAGCCCTGGGAGCTTCAGAGCCTCAGCTGAAATAAAACTCCTGGAGAGGTTTCCAGGTGGGCCAAACGCACCCCAAGGCTTGGCTGCCTCCTCAGCACGAGGCCCCCCAGTGAACAGTGTTGCAGAACAAGCTCCAGCCCTGCCTTGGTGCCTTTCTCCACTGGGCTGGTCCTGCTGCCCATCTCAGCCTGGCAGCCTTTTAGTAGCTGCTGCTCCTCAAGTGGTGTTATTGCTGTGCCAGAGCTTTGTTCTGATGGTATGGAATCTGTGTATTAACAGCATCCTTTGGTCTTTCTCTTCTTCCCTTCCAGGAGCCAATTCCTCACTTGTTGCTGATTTCATGCCCACATCATCATGGAACATCTCCAGTGAATTAGATAAAGGTAAGTGGACACAAAAATCATAGAAACATGTGAAATCAGATTTAAAAATCCCAATTCTTGACTTGACCAAATCAACAAAAGGGGTGGGTGGG
>VXBX01003521.1:53210-68387 GCA_013400415.1 Scytalopus superciliaris | reverse complement strand
CTCTCCCCTCTCCTTTCTCCCTCTCCCTCCTGCAAGAAGCAGCAAGAGAAACTTGAAGAAATATATATATATATCTCCATATGTGTGCCAGTTTAAAGGTAAACACCGAGAGCCTGTCAGTGTGCTAACCCAAGCAGGAAACAAGAGCAAAAGAGGAAAGAACAGCTCCCCCTTTGCCTTTATCTACACCTGATTCCGTGAAGGGATGGGATGGAATCCTCCCTAGGGTTTGACCCTGGTTACCAAGGAAGGCCCTACAAAAACGAACCCATCACAGAGGGTCGTGGAAGCATTAAAGTTGGAAAAGCCCTCTAAGATCATCAAGTCTTAGGACACAGCAAGGTTGGAGGGTCATGGAATCATTACAGTTCATTGAGTCTTAGGACAAGAGGGCACAGGTTTAAGCTCTGCCAGTGGAGGTTTGGGTTGGATATTGGGAAGAAATCCTTTGCAGAGAGGGTGATCAGGCATTGGGATGGCCTGCCCAGAGAGGGGGTGGATTCACCATCCCTGGAGGTGTTTTAAGATGAAACTGGATGTGGCACTCAGTGGTGTTGGACTTGATGATCTCAGAGGTCTCTCCCAACCCAGTTGATTCTGTGATTCAAGTCCAACCATCAGTCGTGTTCACCACTAAAGCACATCCTCAAGTGCCACATGCACAGGTTTTTTGGACACTTCCAGGGTTGGTGACTCCACCCCTGCCCTGGGCAGTCTGTTCCAACCCTTTCCATGAAGGAATGTTCTCAGTGCTCCATCTAAACCACCCCTAAATGCTGTTCCCTCCCCTCCTGTTCCCTGGGGGCAGAACCTGACCCCCCTCAGCTCCCCCCTCCTGTCAGGCAGTTGCAGAGAGCAAGAAGGTCCCCCCTGAGCCTCCTTTTCTCCAGGCTGGACACCCCATTAAAATGGTACCTGACTGGAATCAGAGCAGAGGAGGAAAACGATTTAATTCTCAAGTGCCTGAGGGACCTTTGTCTCAGTGGGTGAGAAACAGCACACATGGCAGAGCAAGGGCCTGGTACTGAGATACTTACTGACCTGTCAGGGAAAATAAGCACTTCCTCTTCCAGGTCTGTATTGAAATTACTGCCTTCAAAGCTGGTCTTACAGCTGAGAAGGTTCCAAATAAGAGACAGGTGGAGTGTGTCTTCTCCTCATCCACAGTCAGGAGGAGATAACTCGCTGAGATGAAGGTATTTGCAAAGAGTGCTGGTTAATCCTCTTAGAAACTGCCCACAATGATGAGTTTCGTGGTCTTTTTTCATAAACCTCCCCCATTTCCTATAATTGCTGGTAAGAATTAATCCTCAGATGTTCTGCTGAGGCACTTGGGGTGGAGGCTGAGCTCCTCCCCTGCTCGTGCTCCTGCCCTCGCAGCAGCTCAGCTCTGCAGGACCCAGCCTTGTCTCGGGGCCCGAGGAGCTGCCACTCCTCTGTGCAGCTCCACAAACCACATCCCACACAACAGGCTGTTGCTTTTATCTTCTGAAAGCTTTTCCAAAGCTTCCTGCTTCCCCACCTCACCATAACTCACGCTGCTGTTTTTCTTCTGTCACTCTTGCAGGTCCCCCGCCAACAGCCAGCCCGGGATCCTCGTAAGTTGTTTCATGTCTCTTGTGTCTATTCATTAATCTCCCATTTCAGCAGTCACAAGTTCATTTGTCATGCTGTGTGACAGGAGCACTTTTCCATTCTGCCTCGAGTCAGATAGGCTGGTAATTTATTGTATCTGAATTATCTGTCTCGTTGGCTGTGTTTTCATGTTATCTTGTCAACTCCTATTTCTTAGCCCAGACTTCTTAATTTCCACTATTACTGCCTTTAGATCCTGTGGTGCCTTCAGCCCTTGAACTGATTTCAGAGCACCTCCAGGTACTTCAGACATGTCACAGCCCAGGACAGGAAATATTTATCACTGCAAGTGGGTTTTACTACCAAGGGGCTTCTTGTTGGCTTTAAGGGAGTGCTGGTCATAAACTGTGTCTATCAGTACCTGCATTAGGGACCTGCCCGGGCCCTGATGGGTTCCCTGGGTGGGAGTGGTGGCCCTTGGCACAGCAGCCCCCATGTCTTGGGGCTCAGCTCTGGCTCCTGCTGCTGGGGCTGAGCACTTGCCACGTTGTGGTTTGGTGGTGGAGCTTCTGTCTGTGGCAGTTTTTGGGGGATACAGATTTTAGCTCTGGTTTCAGAACACGTGGGCAAAGCTTCTCACCTTTGGTAGCCCCTGGTTGTTTTCAGGTGGGATCTCCACCTCTCTGAGCTTTGGGTTAGTCTTGTGGTGGTGTGTCCAGCTTACTGACATCTCAGGGGTGGAGCAGTGATGGAAACCCACCTCTCCTGGTGAGGGAAGAGAAACACAGCGCCAACCAAAACACAAGGTCTGTTAATGTGATTAGAAAAGATGCAAAAACTTAGCGATTTGTATGTTCCTGGCTCCTTGTGGAAGATCCTTCCCAAGGCATTGCAGAGGATAGACATGAGGAGGAGCATCTGACCACAAAGGGACATGCGAGGATGCCCTCTAATGGAGCATCAGAACACGGGGCTTGGCTGCCCTGGGGGAGGTGCCTGGCACGGGCTGGAGTTTCTCTTGGAAGGGGAGCTCTTTGTTGGGATTTCAGCTCCCTTCTGGGATTGTTCTGGGGAGGAAATCTTCCTGGGGCTGTGGGGTGAGAAGATGTGGGTTTTGTGTCTGCTCCCACCAGCTCTGGGGTTTCTGAGGTTTGGTGCTGGTCAGAATGCTGGGGTTTCACTGTCTGAGCCACTCAGCATTGCCTCACTCTTTCAAACAAAATACATTTGGGAGCATTTTATCCCAGTTTTATTTTCTGGCAGGGTAGGGTTTGGGGAGGGTTTTTTGCCTCCTTGGAAAAAAAAAGGCAACACCTTAACCACCTAAAACACAAACAACAACTATGAAAAGGTGAAAGGAAAGTGAGATGTCCTGTTTAATTTTGATTTTATAATCATGACTGATCTTTTTATAACCAAAAAAGATCCTTAATCACCCTTCATTGCCCTGGCTCTGTGTGGTGAGAGCTCACTGGAGGGAAACACATCCAGAGAAATGAGCAGAGGGGGCTGTTTTACTGAGCAGGGAACATTTCAGAAGCCAGGCACATTGGACCAAGGAGGTTATGACAAAGAAATGATAAAGTTGGACCTTGTGTTAAAGAGAAAAATAACATGTCCATTGTGTTGGACGTGGTTCACATCTGCTGCAGGTGGCACAGGAGCAGCAGGTCAGGCCCAGCTGTGGGAGGAGAAATGGCAAAGTACATGATTCAGGAGGGAAATCACCTCCAAAGCTTGCCCTTTGCTGTCCCTGCCATGCCAAGAGCCCCCTCAGGGCTGGGCTTTATGGCCTTCTCAAGCAGAGCCTTCTCCCTGCACAGGCTGCCAAGGGAGTTCACAGCTATGGGATGGATGGCTCTGCTTTTAGCCATGAAAACCAACACCAGCTCTGCCAGTTCTCGAGCTCCAGGGTGGGAGATGTGCAAAGGAGAACGGGTGACCTCTGGAGCAGAAGGCAGGCAGTGCTAGATAACCACATTATTTGGGGGGGGGGGGTGGGGGGGGTGACTGAGCTTTCCCTGAGCACTGGTGGAGTTACCCAGAGCCAAAAGGCTGGTTTGACAAGGAATCTGAAGCAAAGGAAAGACAATCCAGCTGTCCCTAAAAGGACACGGGGCAGCCAGGGTGGTGCTGGAGTGGCAAACACTGCCTGGCCTGAACAACCTGCCTTTAACTCCTGGTTTGGGGAAGGGTCAGCTGTAAGTGCCCTGTCTGTGGGGTGTCACCTCCCAGTGACCTGCTCTGCTGCTCTGCCTTAGCTGGAATATGCTTTATAAATAAATCATTGTTTTTTCTGTGTTGTGCCAGAAGGAGCTGCAGGTCCAGTGCCAGCTCTGAGCTGTGGGCAGAGTGGGAATGGCCAGGAAGCAGCTCCTGGAATGCTTTCCATAATGTGGATGGTGTCAAGGGCACCTCCAAAGCAAGAGGGGCACTTGGGGCAGGCCCTGCTGGCTCTGGGGGGAACAGGCCACCTTCAGCTCCTTCTATCCATGGAATTCATGGATGCAAACCCCACTTGGATGAATTTAGTAATCTGAGGATGATCAGAGGGACCACTGCTGTGCCAGAGTGTACCTGTGCATTGTCCTCTGTGTGTCTGTGTATTGTGGGTAAAAGTATATTATAGAATCCCAGAATCGTTTGGGTTGGAAGGGACCTCAAAGGTCACCTTGTTGCAGGGACACCTGGAATGTGCTCCACTGCAGCCATGGCTTCTAAAACTTTCCTGAAAGCTGACAACTTGAGCATTATTTTTGAAGTTCTCATGCCTCACATCACTATAAAACTCAGTTTTTATCCCTCATCCATGGCAAGGGTCAGTCCTTTAGGGACATAGCAATGAGTACCTCTGTTTCAGGTCCTGAAACAGAGATGGAAAGCAGAGCAGGGCAGATATTCCTGGAGAGGAGAGGAGAGAATTCTGTGTGACAGCTGAGGTGCTTTGGCCTGGGCAGTGTGGTGTGCCCAGTCTGTGCCATGAGCATTATTTGTGTCTCGTTCTGTGCTGTTTGCCCTCCCTGTGCTTGCCCTGAGCTGCACCCCCTGCAGGGGGGACTCTGGGCCCAAATCCCTGCAGGCAGAGCTGGTGGAGCACAGTCCTGCTCTGTTCAAGAACTGCCACAAGAGCTGGGGGGGGAGGGGGAGAAAATTAAACCTCCAGTTTGCATGGTCTGCTCTAAAAGTGAGCTGGAAAAACCCTGCTGGAGAGAGTTCCAGTGGGAAGAGCTCAGGGAAATGATGTCTGTGTTAGAAAGCCACACACAGTTTATTGTGTGAGGAGCACCTTCCAGAAAGGTTTAACCTGCAGGTGGAACAGTTCACTCAACAGCACTGACTTCTGACTTATTGCAGGGGAAACGTGGGAAGAGCAGCCTGGCAGCTCTTGGGAGTGTCCTGGGAGTTGCCAAGGTGTGGTGTTTCGGGTTTGAGAGGAGAAAAATGAGTGGCTCATCAATATCCCTGCTCTTGGATGTGCAGTGGTTGCTGTGCAACGGGGGGAATGTGCATCACACTGGCTGGGGATGGCACGGGCTGGCACCTCCTAAGCACAGAATATAAATTCCTCGTGTCAGTATTGCTCTGGAACAGTCCTTGTCTCCTTAATGGATCCCCTTCTATGTCTGTAACCTAAATATGACACGGGTTTGTTTTTTATTTAACCACTGGGAGCGAGGAGAGGGGGAGGAGAGGAGACAAGAGGGCTGTAATTTTAAAGGGCATTTGATTCATAAAATCAAATGGGGGTTTGTGATTCCCAGAAATAGCTTGGAAGGCTTGTGAAACCTCAGCCTCCCCCTGGATTCTCCCATCTCCTTTTTCAGTGATTAAGATACTTTTTGTTATTTTGCACTGGTGGTTAAAGCCCCGTGGGTTTTTCAGGCAAGCAGATCCTTTAGGCAGTGGCTCTGTGTGGCTGGATGTCACCATGGTTCCTCCAGCAGCAAAACACACAAGCACTGGCCACCATCCAGGTGACTCTTGGCCAACTGTGTGACTCTGGAGTTCAGAGAGTAACAGAGAAACTTCCCCATTTTGGCCACAGAAGTTAAAATTAGTAGAAGAAAAAAAATGCCAGTAAAGAGGCAAGAGTCAATTCATGCTGAGATGGAGCTCCCAAGGTTTCCCCCCCCAGGAGAGGGCCAGACTTGACCCCCAGAACTTGGGAGGGCTGTTCCTTTCCAGTGCTGTGCCCTGGTTTTGGCTGTCACACAAACTCCCTCCCTGCATGGAAATGTTGCAGGAGGGCTGAACCCAACTCCCACGAGGTTTTGGTGCAGGATCCTTTACAGCCCCACTCTGTGCTGGTGCAACAGCCTGTCCCCACACCCTGTAGGATGTGAGGCACCAACTCCAAGTGGGATATTCCATGTGAAGGCCAATATAAATATATTTGGGGATAAACCCCCCACATGGTGCGGGGTTGGGGTGTGAGGGGCTGATGCTGACAGAAACCATGTCACATCCTGCTGCATGACTTCATGCCAGGGAAAATAACACTCCCTCAGTCCTGCCAGGGGCTGGGGCTCAGGTTCTCTGCTGTGAGCATGCCAGGCTGCAGGGGGAATGTTTGCAGGGAGAGCTGCCCTTGTCCTCTTCACTGGGGCTTTGATGTGCTGCACACTTATCTGTGGTGCCACTGTCTCACCTTTCCCTGCCCCTGCTGATTCTGCTGCAGTTTCCTCTGGGACATTCCTGTGCCATCACACTGAGGGGGATGCTGAGGCACCAGGGTGTGCATTTTTTAGGGAGTTGTGCTCTTGGACTTCCCTGAACGAGCAAAACCAAATTAAAGTCTCGGGATAAACATGCAGAATTTAGGAAACCGTATTTGTGTCTCGTGTTAAATGAATTGTTCCTGTTCTGGAGTGTTTTATCTACCTCAGGGTACTTACACAGCTAAATATACCCATTATCTGGGAATTCCAGGGTGCTTTGCCTCTGTACCCCCTCTTATCTCCCGGAACACACGTCGGAAACGGAGCCAAAGTGAGATGAAAGGTGTGTTTGTGTTGCCTTCTCTGGAGCTGCTGGAGATGCAGCTGAGGTGCCACAGGTCACCTTGGCTGGGTTTGACACCCTGGGCTCATGGGCCCAAACCCCTGCAGGGGTGGCCTGGCACAAAGCAAAGGATGGAATCTTGGGATGGGTTGGGTTGGACCTTAAAGGTCATCTCATTCCATCCAGGGCACCTCCCACCAGCCCAGGTTGCTCCAACGTTGGACAGTTAGACACTGCCAGGGCTCCAGGGGCAGCCACAGCTTCTCTGCCCACCCTGTGCCAGGTTCTGCCCACCCTCCCAGCCAGCAATTCCTTCCCAACATGCAGTTGTTCTGTGCTGTGGCCCCCTGCAAACATCCACAGAGCCCTGACTAATCAAGGGGGTTAAATTGCATTTGGTTACACTGGTAAGTCTATAGGGAAAATAATTGGCCTGTGGCTTGGGCAGAGATTGACCTTAGAAAGTGCTTTTGACTTTTCCAAGGGTATCTGATAAATATTCCTGGAGGTTTTAGCTGGAGTGGTCCCTTATCTGCAAACACAAAGCCTGGGGAAGGTGCCACACAGTGTGCAGACAGAGGGGTATTATCTGAACAGGAATTAATGACAGCCATGTCAATATTTTGCTAAGTGGGGAGGGAGAAGGGGCTGAGGTACATTATGGGCACGGGCAGCCAGAGTTCCCTAATGCACTGCAGGAGCACCAGGGCAAGGACAATGTGCTGGTTGTTTTCCTGCTGGGCAGGATCACCTGGGAGTGGATGTTTGCTGTGGAAATGGCCCCTCTGGAAGAGCTTTTGGGCTTCCACGAGGCTGGAACACAACCAGGGGCACAGCCCTGATGTGGCACGTGGGGTTTGAGCAAGACCTGGCAAACTTGAGGGGGTTTTGTGCTGAGGGTGCCGCTGGAAAATGCATTTTTATTGTCGTTATGGCAAGAGGTTCCTCCTTTGGTTGCACAGCAGGAGCTCCTTGCCAGGTTATAACACTGGGGGTGTAGGAACTTCTCAAATCCCACATGGGATACTGTTTGGGCTTGGGAGTCTTTTCCAACCTTTGGGATTCTCAGGGGGCTGGTGCTTCAAGTGCAGACAGAGGACTGAATATCTCAGTGTTTCTGCACCACTAAAGAACTCCTCTAATTGCATCATTTAACCCTGAGTTACAGACTCCGTGTGTATTATCCTGATTTATTTAAAAAGGAGAAAAAATATGTAATTATAAAGTTTCTCCTGGTGAAAAAGGAGGAAAAAAAGCTGAGGAAAGGCTGGAAAGTTGAGTTGCTTTTGCTGATTGTTTCCTTCATGGAGATGTCCTTCAGCTGTTGGAAAACTTAATAAATACCATAATTTTCTCAGAAAATTCTCAGCATATTCTCACTGGAAGAGAGGGAGACACTGGCCCTGCTTCAGAGCAGAGGTAGAGCCTGGTTTTCCCACATTTCCCATGCTCATTCCAGGTTACAGCAGTTGTGAAGCCAACCCAAAAACTCCTGCTGGAGCTGCTGAAGGACTGCAGCAACAATTTGGGCTTTGTGTGAAACCTTCCCCTTGCTATGTTTGCTCTGGAAGACACCTGGAAGCAGAAGATGCTCAGTCAGCTCTAATCATGAGGGCATTTAAGGGGCTTGGGAGGATTTCTTGGAGCCCAAAGGCTGTGAGGAGAGATGTGACCATGTTCAGTAATGCCTGTGTCAGGGCTCAGGCCTGGCTTAACAGAGCCTGGCTTTGTGCTGCTTGGTTTTGGAAAGGACTTGCCCTGAAAGTGTGTCTTGTCCTCAAATGAAAACAGAGATGGTTTAGGGTGTCCCTGATTCCCAAGGGATTAGACCTGACTTGTGTTGTGCTCAAGATCTTAAAGTTTCCAGCAGAGTTTGTTGCTCTGTTGTTTAATTTGTGTGTTTATTCCACCCAGCACCTTCTGCAGTGGCTCCTCACCCAAGGGTTGCTCAGACAGAGGTGGGTGCTGCTCTTTTGGGAACAAGTGTCCCATTTTACAGTGGAAATCCCATCCCAATCCCAGGCTTTTGGAGCTTTCTGTTCTCTTCTGGGGGGTTGCTGCTCTACCTTAAGCTTTGCAAATTAAAACAGAAAAGTAAAGGACTGGAAACCAACCCCTTTGATTTCCCTCCCCACCAGCCTGTGGTGGCACCTCCATCCCCCCAGGACTTTGGTGGTGCAGGAGGACACATTGCTGGAGTTTCCCCATTTTCCTATTGCCCAGTGTGTTACCTCTTTAGATGTAGGAGGGGGAAAAGGGGAATAATTCCATAACCATGTCCTTATGGTCCAAAGTGATTTCATTGAAAAGTGAATCTGTGACTCAGTTGTCTTTATTAGGGTTTTCTGAAGGAGAAAATCCAACTTCTGGCACACAGAACGAGTGTGTTCAAAGCCTTACATGGTCTTGTTTGACTTGAAAGGCTGCAGCATGTGGTGGCCCAGTGTTGTTGTGGTGTTTTCCTGGGAGCTGGGGGTGGAGGGCGTGGAATAAAGCCCCAGTCACACCTTTCAGAGTCCTGTTAATGTCTGAGCTCATCTCGAGGCACAGGAGGTTCCCCTGTGCTGGAAGGCCTTTCATTAGGAGGGAAATCCTATTTAAAAGGCCTATAATGTTTCTGTGGTCGCAGTAAAACATCTTGTGGGACTCGGTAATAAAACCTCAGTGGGCCAAGCCCAATGCTGGGCTCATTTTGCTCTGTTACTGCAGTGCCCAGCTGTTGTTGATATTCCTCAGGCAAATCCTGCTCATTCCAGGATGTCAGGGTGGGGAACCACGGAGAGGATCTGGCAGCTCCTGGTGGCTCAGCTCTGGGCACCACTTGAAGCAGGTTGTTGGTGGATCAGTGGGCTGGGAAAGGGATTGGGATGAAACGTTGGAAACATCACAGGAGGGAAAGCCCTGGTTGCCTGTGGTAGGAATTATTCAGTGGAACAAAAACTGGGAATGGTAATAACTCCAGTTTCACAAACCAAGTGTGGATCCTGGGAGGGGGAGCAGTGGCTGTGGCTCCAGGGGATGGAGTGGCTCTCTCTCCCACAGGAAAAGTCCTCTCTGGCTCTGTGTAAGCCCCTTCTTCCCACCCCCTTCCCATGGGCACTTTGCCTTCTCCTCCCCCTCAGATGGACTCAGTGCTGAGCCATTGACTTTTCCCATGGGAGACATCCCAGGATCCAGAGCTGTGTGCTGGAGCTGGGCAGCTGCACAGGGTCCTTCCTGCATGGAATCCCACAGACTGGGCTGGGTTGGGAGGGACCTCAAAGCCCACCCAGTCCCACCCTGTGCCATGGGCAGGGACACCTCCCACTATTCCAGGTTGCTCCAGCCTGGCCTTGGACACTCCCAGGGATGGGGCAGCCACAGCTTCCCTGGGAAATCCATTCCAGGGCCTGCCCACCCTCCCAGCCAGGAATTCCTTCCCAACATCCCATCTAAACCTACTCTTTTTCAATTTTAACCCATTTCCCTTGTCCTTAATCCCTCCCTGTGTATCTTTAGATCTTCCAGCAGATGTTTCAGTGATGATGGGGTGTTTCTCCGTTGCCTCTGGACAATGTCCCACCTCCCTTGGCCTGGTGCTCCTGCTGGGACAAGCTCCTTCTCCCCTGAGGATGGGTGTGGATGTGCCCCAGGTGCTCAAAGGGGTCTGTCTTGTGAAAACCCCTTGCAAACCAGCAATCCAAAGGGGCATCCTGGTGATGAGCCATTGACAGGGGGGTGTGAAATCCCGCCTGGAACTGGAAGGGACAATCCTCGCTCCTCCATTCAAGGTTGTGTCAGTCATCCCAAGCTCAGCTTGAGCTTCCTCCAGGCTTCCACAGCCTGTAGGAGAACCAGAGCTTTCAGGGCTGGAGCAAATGCCTTTGCAGTCTAATAAAAGCATTGAAAATGGGAATAACTCCGTATTGAGCCGTGGTGCCTTCATTGCTGCACTGGAGTGGAAAACCTTGGGAAGGAGCTTTCCCCCAGGGATAACATCCCTGTGTGCAGTCACTGCTCCCTCCCAGCCTCTGTAACTTCATCACCCCATCATTAAGTGTGAGGGGGAGGATTATAAGGTGTTACTTTATTTATCCTGATAATTCAAACCAGCCCAACTCTGCAGCTTTGGCCGTTCAGAGCAGTAACCCTCGGACTTCAAACAGGGGGGAAGGAGCTAAGCCTGGATTTCAGAATGTGTCAGGTTTATTGGTGGTGTTAACAGGGTGGTTACCTGGGTGAGGAAGGAAGGCACTTCCCATTTGGGGTGGTGTTTGTGCTGCTGCCTGAGCCAACAGAGATGGGTGTTAAGCAAAAATAAACGGCGACGCTTTGCAGATTTCTTGGGGGGGGGGAGATTTACTGGGAACAAGTCAGTTTTCCCTGGAGGTGAATGGGCACTGCTGTGCCCAGCAATGAGCACCAAGAAGCCTTGGCAAGCCAGGCCCATCTCAAGGCTCACAGCTGGCTTAGAGCTTGGGAGGTCTCAGTGGTGAGAGGAGACCGTGTCGGTCCCCCCTGCACGGGCTCTGGGATTTGGGTGTGGTGTGGCCCAAATCCCGTGGGTTTGAGTCCACTCAGGCTCATCCCCGGGAAAAAAAGGTTGATTTTATGTCTTTAACTCCTGCCCAAGCTCTTGCTGTGTCAAGTGAGATGCCTCTGGAAGGTTCTGAATATACGACCACCGTTGTCTTTGCAACCCAACTCTTGAGTTGGCCGAAGCGCGGCCGGGGGAGGTCTCTTTTCCATGAGCCCCCAGCTCTGTCACCACCTCCCATCCTGGCTTGTTTGGGGCTTCTCTCCAGCCACCCCACTGTTTCATCTGGGATGTGTAAAGCCTGTAGGTGTGGAGCCCCCTTGGTGAGTCCCGACAGAGCAGGGGCTGGGCGTGAAGGGCTCGTGGAGATGTCCTTCACAATTCCTGGGGGGAACCTGCCTGTGTTTGAAAGGTTTGGCCTTAGGAGGTGCTCCCTAAGGTCTTCTTTAGGTCCTTCTGTAATAGAAACCCCTTTGGTGTATTTATATGAGAAATAACTCTGTATTTTTGGTGGCAGTTCTGCTGTTTCCATCTTGAGAGACGTAAAATACGAATTTCAGCAGAAACTCTTCAGCTTGGGCTTGAAACATCCCAAAGCCCCTTCTGCAGGAGGAGCTGTGACGAGGAGCTGTGGCTGGCAGGCTGGTCCCAGCTGTGTGGGGACAAACCCAGAGGGACTCCAGGGGTCCCTGTGGAGCAGCTCAGGGGGAGCAGGACGGGGCTGTTGCTCCATCCTTGGCCTGCAGGGCATTTCTAGGAGACAAAATAGCCAATTGTGGCCTTGCCTGAACAAAACTCCTTGGCTGGATAGAAGGAGCAGTGGTGTGGGAACACCAGGATTGGCTTTGCTACCTGGATGGTGTGTCTGCTTTTTAACTGATGTTTGGTTTAATCCTCATTTAATTGTTTGGTGCAGTTGTAAAATACACCTTTTCTACGACAAGCCCCCCAATAGGAGCGAGTGTTGACAGGGAACAGCTTTTCAGAGAGAAAAAGATTGATAAAGTGCCACTGCCAGGCCAGACTTTATTCAAACAAATCTCTGGGAACGATTCTGTTATCTCAAATAATGTTTTCCTAGTGAGGGAACACATTAATATCATACATATCACACAGATTTCAACTTATCAATGCCAATTAATTCCAGATTTACAGCTGAAATGTTGGTGTCACTGAGCTCAGCCCAGCTTTCCATGCAGGAATTTTGGCAGATAACACAGCCCTGAGTACAATTTGCAGCAAATACCCAAATAATCACAAATTTGGAGATTTGTGAGCCGCTCACAGTGGCAAATCATTTAACCCAATTCCATAGAATTGCTGTTCTCAATTACTGACTCGTTGGAATAATGAAATAAAACTAAATAAAGGGATAGTTTTATGTGTTTGTAAACGTCAGTAAATGCCATGCCCTAAAATTTAGGCAGGTCCAGGGAAAAAAAATGTCCCTTTTCTGCCACACGGTGCTTGTTTTTGGGGGGAAAAAGCGGTTTTGTCACCTTAAATACCAATTGCTGGCTGTAAATGAGCTGCAAAGGGATGTTATTTGAGATGTTTTCTGCAAACGCCTCACCGGAAGAAATGGGGCTTTTGGAGCCGTTTAAACTCGCAGAGTTTTGAACCGGTTGGCCTTGAAAAATCAGCTGTTTCCATCTTTATTTACCGCAACAAACAAAAAAAAAAGAGGTTAAAATTTCCTTAATAACTCCTGTCATGGGGCTGCCAGAGCACGGGCAGGAAGGGGGGTGGCAGCACATCCCTCTTGTGGGATAACAGCAGGAAAAAAGCAGTGCCTGCCTCTTGTTTCACCCACAAACTCAGGTTTTGGGAGGGATTTGACCCATTTCCGAGGAGAAAAACTGCCCTTTCTTTACCCAGCTCTCGGTTCTAAGCGGGATTTCCAGAGTGTAAGGCTCGGCATCCTTCTAAAGGCTGGCCAAAATATGACCTTGGGGCCCTAAATTCTGAATCTTGCCTTCAGAGCTGGGGCTGTTTTGGTGCCGGGGGGGCTCCTGGAGTGTCCCCCAGAGGGGCAGGAGGTGCTTTGAAAGAAAACAAGCAGGTTCTCCTCCACTTCCCCAGTTCCCCCCAGGGGGTGAAGGGGCAGCTCTTGGGGTTTCCCTGTGTTTGTTGTCCCAAAATCGAGTTTCTTATCTCCAAGAGGCCTTTCTTTTCCAGGCTGGTGGAGCTGCTGCTGTCCCCGCTGCGTGTGAGGCCGCTGAGGGGCACGGACTGTGACAGAGCTGTAGGGTCTGTGAGCCTGGAGATGTTCTCACCCTTGGTGGGCTTGACCTGCTGTTCCAGCTGCTTAAAACAGGGTCGGATTTACCCCCAGTCTGAGTCTCACGAACCCAACAACCGCCAGCAGGGAAAAGCTCCCCGTCCCCAGCTTGACGTCGTTCCTGGGAAGGCTGGGTAGGAAAATGTGCTGTGCTTTTTTTAAAGGAGGCTGGAATTTTGGAGGCTCATAGGGTTGTTTATGGTGGAAAAGCCCTCTGAGGTGATGAGGTCCCACCATCCCCCACTGACCATGTCCCCAGGTGCCACATCCACAGGGTTCTTCAGTCCCTCCAGGGCTGGGACTTCATCACTTTGCTGCTCCAGGACTGGACAAGCCTTTCCATGTAGGAATTTTCCCTAATATCCAATTCTGGCCCAGCCTGAGGCCATTCCTCTCATCCTGTCCCTTGTTCCCTGGGAGCAGAGCCCGACCCACCCCAGCTCCCCCTTCCTGCCAGGGAGATCTTTTAATCTGTGAAATAAAAAGACAAGTGAAATCCTACTTTTTCCAAGTTTGAGCTCAAAGTGGTTCCTGCTGTTTTTATAGTAATTGTGGACTCTGGTAGTTACTGATGGGTGCAAATTTTGGGTCAAATAATAGTTTACCCAAGCTAAAGTTATCCATATTATTTTTAATTAACTTGTGCTGAGGCATGTGTTTCACTTTTAATTCAAGTGTCACATTTGGAAAGTCTGTTTCTCATCACGCTTTTAAGGTTAAAATATTGGGTCACCAGAAGAAAGAGCTATTTGAGGCACATTAAATGTTAGAAGGGAGGAGAGGGGAGGGAGGAGCAGAACTCAAGCTGTGACTTCAGAAAATAAGGTAAAGCAGGAAAGAGTTGGTGGGAGATAAAATGGGTTTCAGGAGGTCTGGAACTGCCTTTGTGGTGTTTGGAATCTCCCCGGGTGTTGTGGCAGTTTGGGAGGGCTCGAGGCTGGACTTGCAGAGCCCTGAGGAGCAGGATGGTGCTTTCTGGAGGAACTCCCTCCAAACAAAGATCAGTCTGCAGTGGGTTTATCTGGGATGAATCCAGATCTCTGGAGAATGGGAACTCTGGGTGTTCTCCCAGTGGAGACAAAGAATGGAAATGCACAGAATGGAAAAATAGCTTGAAAATCACAATAATTCCCCCTGTGGTGTATTAATTGTGTAAGAAACTGCCTTTTACTTTGGACTAAGTGTTTCCATTTTTGGTGTTTGTATTTATGGACATGGGTTTTTCCCTCTGTATCCCACAGTAATCCTGGATTCTTTATCCCTGTCTCCACTGGAGGCATCCTGTTGGAGCAGCCATCAGTCTGGGATGGGAGGCACCAACTGCTCAGAGCAGTTACCGAGGCAGAGCATGTTTGTACATTGATATTTTTTAATGACAGAGCCCTAGAATGGGTTGGCTTGGGAGGGACCTTAAAGCCCATTTCATTCCAAGCCTCTGCCATGGGCAGGGACAACTTCACTGGACCAGGTTGTGTTATTATTATTACCATCAGGATTGTAACCATCACCATTGCAATTGATCAGTATTAATTACCCGTAAGTCTATTATTGATTTTGCTGTCACTATTACTGTCCAGTGGCACCATGATTACCTTTTCCCCCTCTCCCCCTGCCCTTGGCCCCTGTGCCTCCCCAGGGCTGTCACACAGCTCTGCCTTCTGCTCCCCAGGCCTTTATTGCCTCAAGTTGCCCAGTGCCATGGCAGTCTGGGCAGCTCCTGTTGCAAAGCCCTCCCATTGCTGAGCTATTATTGTGAGCCAGAGCCAAAGTGTTCCCATTTCCAAAGGCAGGCACGGGAGAGGGG
>VXBX01003521.1:39243-53200 GCA_013400415.1 Scytalopus superciliaris | reverse complement strand
TTTTTGGGGGGGGGGGGGGGGGGGGGGGGGGGGTTTGCTCTTTGGAAAGTCTGAGGGAATGTTATTCCTGTGTTTGCTTTAAGGGCTGCCTGCCAAGTGCAAACCCTTTCCCTGGGTTCTGTGTGAAGCCGGAGCACGAGCACGGAACAAAATCTAATTCATTTAACAATGTGAGGGTAATTTATGCAGCATTAATGGGGGGTGCATTGGATAAATGTAATCATAAAAATAATTTATCGATGCACCTTTTAATTAATGGCAGGGGGTTTCTGGAGCATGTTTCTTCTCTCTGTGCTGTCACCTCTCAGCATCCATTAGGAACAAAACTCCCCTGAAGCAACACCCTCCATAAGCAGGTTTGGGCTGTACATTTGGAGGTGCAGGACTTTGGTGTCAGGCAGGGACCCTTTGGATGCAGCTTGGAGAGGGCACAGGAGTGGCCCTGTGATCCCTGCAGATCCCTGGCTGTGCTGGGGAGCTGAGCTCTGCTCCCACTGCTGGCCTGCACTCCTGCCTTTCCCTGCAAGAGAAGAGGATAAAGCCCCTGGTTGTCTGAACTGGGCAGCACTGGCTGCCTTTTCCCATCACTACATTTCCCCATCAGTTCTCTGCTGGTGGATATAAATTATTTAGACAGACAGCTTGGAGTAGTTCAGTGCTGTGGCAGGACTTTGGGGGGAGTTAAGCAAGACAAAATGCCTTTCACTTTGTAAGTGAAAAAAACGTCTGGAGGGTCTTCACACGGAGCCAAAGCTTTTCCATCCCCACTTGGTGCATCCTGGAGATAATTGCAGCATTTATTTGCTTTTGCCCCTCAGAGTGGCTCCTGTCCAGACATGAGCCTGGCTCTGCACACCCCCCTTCATCCCTGCTGGCTTTGGGGCATCCTCCAGTGTCACTGGGCCTGGGTGTGGCTGGGTGTGGTAACCCCTCCCATTGCTCTGCTTGTGCTGCTGTCACTTGGAGATTTGCTCCCCAAAAGAATGGGGAGTCAGTGATCCAATCCTGCCATCCTGCTGACAGACATAGGTGTGAGCTCCAGTCCTGGCAGGGATCAGGAGGGAGGGCAGTGCTCCCACCTCTTGCCCCAAAGCATTTGGGACTTCACCTTGCCTTGTCCTATTCTCTCCATTGTCCATTTTTGCTCAAGATACCAAAATTAGGCTTGTATTTATCATTCTTTTTTGTTGGGTACTCACTCAAATCCTTCTTAAAGCAAAAAGGGGAAAAAAAGACAGAAAGAGAGGAAAGAAAGAGGGAAAGGAAGAGAGAAAGGAAAAGAAAGAAAAAAAAAGAATCCATGGGGTGTGGTAGAAATGACCACACAATTACACCATCTTTGGACTCTGTATTTTTAATATGTTGGATTGTAAAAACAAATACAACATGAACTCACAAGGTTCAGTTTTTCTTTTAGTATATTAAATGCTTGGAAGTGAACTCACATTAAGGCTCAGTTACAGACCTTTGGCTACACTAAGCTGTGGTTCCTGCCATGGGCAGGGATGCCACTCACTGTCCCAGGTCACTCCAAGCCCCATCCAACCTGTCCTTGGGCACTTCCAGGGATGGGGCTGGCACTGGCTCCTCTGGGATCCCCGTGCAGAGTCAGAGGGTTTGGGTGTGGACTCGCTGTGCTCTAAACTTTGTGCAATCAGATAGCCAAAGGCACCTGAGAATGGGGTAAATTTAATCCACCCTTCTGTAATGCCACGAAGGCAGAGCTGCTGTCACAGGGGGGACTGCAGCGGGGTCTGAGAGCAGTGGGCAGGCTCCAAGGTAAACACCAAGGCTCAGAAATATTTAAACACTCCAAGAGAAAACAGAGGGGAAACCGAATCTGAAAAGAAATAATCTTGAAGCCCTCCAGTGCTGTCTCATCTGTTGGTCATTAAAGCCCAGCGCTTGCCTTTGTGTGCTCCGGGGCTGAGTGGGGTGTGGGCAGTGCAGGCAGCAGGAGCTGCTCCAGGGGCAGCCCCCACACCCCAAAGGCTGCCCTGGGGTCAGGCTGGAATCATTCCTGGGGCTGGAATCGTTCCTAGGGCTGGCATCCCTGTTTGTGACCTGCTGACTGCTGTCCTCTCTACTTGAGCCAGAATTTGCTCAAGAGATTAAGTCCATCCAGAGTCAGAAACCCCTCCGGGCTTGGATTGACTTCCATTTCATTAGGACTTAATCATTAGGACTTAAGCTTGTCTGTAAATGTTAACACGGTAATTGCTGAATCAGGCCTGATTTACATCCCGTTGGAGCCAAAGGGACCCTTCCTTTTGCTGTGGGAAGAATGGGATGAGGACAGTGAAGCAGGTACAGGCTGCAGTAGGGATACAGGGATTTGCTTACAGAAAGCAGGTGAGGGATTCAAAAGATGGACATGAAAAGGAATCTTGGAGCTCAGCCTTGATCCCAAGAAACTGATGGCTGTGTTTAAAGCCAAGGCAGCTGCCAGTTGGCAGCAGGAGGTGGGGAATGTGTTTAAGCTGTAAGAGCCCTGCACGCTTTTGTTCTCTGGGTTGGGTGGGACATCTGGTGAGCAGAGGGTGTTCACCTCTGCACAGCCTGGCCAGGGGGAAAGGCTCTTGGAGAGCTGCTGGTTGCTCCTCAAAACCAGGCAGTGCTCCAGGGAACAGCTTTGGGTGCCTTCTTGTATCACCTGTGACACCCACAGCTCTGGGAGCAGAGACCAGGGCACCCTTGTGGGTCCCAGGGATCCCCCTGTCATATTCTGATGCTCCAGTTCCTCTCCTTTCATTTATCCTGCCCCGTTAAGGAGCTGATTTCCAAAACAGCTCTGTAGGAGCTCCCAGTCTCCTGTTTTCCCTCTGTGAATTCACCTGGGATGCAGCCCCAGGGTGGTGGCATCCAGGCCCTTCCTCTTTAATCTTCACCTTCGGAGATTATCTGCAGGATCCTGCTCCTGGGGGCATTCCCATCCCGGGAAACTGGTGGCCCTGCTCAGTCCCAGTCCTTGCTGGGGGCAGCTATTGCAGCCAAACCTTCCTCCACTCAAAGGTGAGCCTTTGTGCAGTCCCCGAGTCAATTCCATGCTAGATTTAGCCTGGAGAATATACTAAATTAATAATTAATTATATCCTATAGGGGGATTCGGTGGATGTGGGTTTGTGTCCCCGGTTACATCTGGGAGTGTCTTTGCTGGTTGAATTCAGCCCGTTATCTGAGGCACCTCAACTCATCATCGAGCTGGTGATGAAGAGTTTAATTGGCAAACGTTGTGCTTTTGCAATCCAGTCGCCAATGTGCTCGGGGACATCTTGGCACCATCTCCCAATGAAGCCTGGACCCCTTCCCACTGATTTCTGAGCTGTGAGATGCCTGTGGAAGGAGGTTTCCATCTCTCCCAGCCCTCTTTCCCACCCCCCTGTCTCCACACTCATAAATCACTGCGGGTAATTCCTGCTGTTTGGCCTCTGGCTGTGAACTGGCGCTGCGGGAATCCCGGGACGCTGCTCCGGAGGGAGAGCCGGGCCATGTTTGGGGTGTCCTGGAAGGCATCGCGGCCCTTCTTCCCACTAATCCCATTAGCTGGTCCCGGCTGCTGTGACAGGGACCGGCCGCTGGCTCTGGGAGCCCCGAGCACAATGAATGGGCCACTTCAAAGAGGATAAACGGAATTTGCATTTCCAAGCTCTCACAGCCAAGGTCTTCAGGAGGGGATGAAAGTGGCTTTTGTTAAACTTAATGGCAGAGTTGATTAAAAAAGCTCTGATTTTTCCCTATTAAGGCGTAGGGTGATTCCACTGTCGGCTCTCAGCATCTGGGGGAGGATGAATTCTGCAAATAAAGAAAGCACACAAAGAAAGTAACCTGTTGCCTGCCCAGCTGTCATCAGGCTTCGGGATATTCGGGTCTCCTTTATCCCTATTTGAGAGCCATATAGCAGCTGTCTGCAGCGGGCATGAATGACAAAGAAATGACCAGCGCATTTTCCTCAAGCACCTCCCTCTGCCCGGGGGTCTGTCCAGGGAGGGCATCCCAGATAACTCCCTGCAGAATGTCTCCCCCTGGAATCTCAAGCAAGGAGGTAAAAGGGTTTATTCCTGCACCTCAGAACACCCTAAAACTCTGCACTGGGTGCCAGCCCCGAGCTGGGGATTATCTGCCTTCAGAGGGTCAGGAATTCCCTTCCTTTGCTTTGGTTGAAGAATATTGGCAAGTAATTTCACGTGTGGATTTATGGATTAAGTGTCTCCTGCGTTGCCTAAAACAAAGCACCAAATGAAAGAAACGTGCCCATTTAACTCCTGTCACAGCCTTGGTTCTGGTTTAGCACTCAGTGTTGGCACACACAGAAGGAGCAGGTCCTGTTTCGGGGGCATCACTGCTGGGACAGGATGGGGTTTCTGCACACACTTTCAATTCTGTCTCTGCCAGCATGACTCTTCCTGCTCTCCTTATCAGTATTAAATACAAGTTTGGCTCAAAAATAGAAAACTAGAGAAACAAATCTTTCTCTTTCCAGGCAGTTTGTGTTTCTTTTCTAATCAAGGCTGGGTGTATATGCAATATACAATATGCAAAAAGCAGTCCTTTCATACAGGGTTAATGTGTATTTTGGTTAAGCTGAAATGCCACTAATGCTTTTTACCAGTCAGGTCAAGATTTTTAAAAATAATAAATATTCAAGACCTTGTTGAACACGAGGAAATAATCCTTATTATTTTCAACATCTCACCAAGAGTTTTCAACATGTGACAAACAGGAGGAACTAACTTTGGGCCGGTGTGTGTGAGATACCAGACCCCACCTGCAGCAGTGTGGGAATGTTGGGAGGTGAAACTCTGCAGGGCACAAAGCCCGGGGAGCAGATAATCCCTAATCCCAGATCCTGCCCGGAGGGGCCGGCGGGCACACAACCAATCGGGAGCACAAATCCCTGGAGCCCCTGGCCTCGGGCTCTCCCAGCACCAAGGGCCAGCTCCCCGTGGGGACATTTGGAGCTGCCTGTGGAATGCTGAGCCCTCTGTGTCCCTGCTTTGGTTCCAGGGATGAGTATGAAGAGGACGGGTTCTGCCAGCCCTACCGCGGCATCGCCTGCGCGCGCTTCATCGGCAACAGGACCGTCTACATGGAGTCCCTGCACATGCAGGGCGAGATAGAGAACCAGATCACAGGTGGGTGACCTGCAGCCCCATGGAGTTTTATAAACAGCACTGCTGCCTTTATTTGCTCTGTATCATTCATCATTTATCATTTGTCATTTATCATTTATGGTGCCCTCGGGCCGGGCGTTGCCACGGCGGAGCTCGCCCGGGATTCCTCACTCAGTGCGGGGTGTCAGTGCAGGGAGTCACCTGGGAAGCAACAGTCTGAGCAACCTTCGTGGCTCTGCTCCTCCAGCTCCCCCCAAAAACCCTAAAAGTGATTTTTCAAGGGGAAGGGGATGTGTGTTTACAGCTCCTGGGAGGCTCTCAGCCAGACTGCCTTGTGCTGCTCTTAGCCAAACAGATTTTGAAAGCAAAGGGAGACCAAATTTGGTTGATTTTTTATGGTTGAGATTGTTTAGGTGTTGGAAAAGGCTGCAAAAATGATGCAGCAGGGAATGTTCTCCTTCAGGTTTAGTAAAGAACCAGTTTTGGTTGGTTTTGTGGGATATGCTGGTGGGGAATTCAAACGGAGGCCTCATAGATGTAATGATACACCTATTTTTTTAATATAAATCACCACTGTCCAGATCCCAGCCATGACAATCAGCTTCTCTATATTCAGATTTTTTTTCTCTTGCTGTCAGAATACCCCAAATTTCTCTTCTCCCCAGAGTGTTCTTCCTTTGTGCCCAAGCACTGTCAGCATTGAAAAAAGGCTTCTACATTGCCCCCCAGAAAGGCCAGTGGTTTCTGTACAACCACCAGTTCAGAATCTTACAGCATTTACTTTGAAAAAGTCATTTGGGATGGTATGAAAGTCCTCATCTTCCACAGAGGAGCTGGTGCTGTTATCCTGCAGCTGCACGAGTCTGGGCAAGAGGCATCCAGATACTACAAGAAATTGCAGACTACCATTTGGAGGGGGGAAGAGGAATAATTAGAGCTGGGATTTGGGGAAGGTGTTGAAAACCAGGTGTACTTTCCTTGCCAGTGAAAGCAGCCTCATTAATAACTTCTAATAATTGGTGGGGTGTGTTTCTGCCCCTCCACTAGAGGTGGTGGGGGCAGCGGGGAGCGAGGCAGGAGCACGGGAGTGGCACCACCAGCATCTCCATCCCTCTCTGTGTGTGTGTGTGTGTGTGTATGAGAAATAAAAAAATCATGGTTCTATTACAAGCAAATGGTTCATTAACTTAGGAATTGGGTGTTTTTAGGCATACCATGAAGGCTGTGAGGTACCAGGTCCTGTCTGGGGCTGGTGCCAGGGGCAATTTGCCTTTGGGAATAGGGAATTATGGAAGTGGATAAAGATATGGCTACAACAGGCCCCACGCCACGTGGCAGGGCTTTGTGTGCAGGAGAGGGTGGTCATCTTGACCAGGAGACCCCATCTCCCTGCACAGGGGGGTACATCAAAACCAACCAGAATAAGATGCCCACTCCTCTTGTTACGCTAACAAGGCGGGGACCCTGCTGATTTATAAAAAGCATGATTTTAGAGGGAGGGCTGTGCTTTTTGAACCCTTGTGGCCTGAGCGCCCAGCACGTGCTGAAATAAAAACTTCCCTTGTCTGCCAAACTTCCTTGTTTCGCAGATGTTTGCGTTGAAGGGGATTTTCCTCACGTGTGTGTGTGTGTGTGTGTGTGTGTGTGTGTGTGTGTTTTGCAGCCGCCTTCACCATGATCGGCACGTCGAGCCACCTGTCGGACAAGTGCTCGCAGTTCGCCATCCCCTCGCTGTGCCACTACGCCTTCCCCTACTGCGACGACACCGCCGCCGCCCCCAAGCCCCGCGACCTGTGCCGGGACGAGTGCGAGATCCTGGAGAACGTGCTCTGCCAGACCGAGTACATCTTCGCCAGGTCCAACCCCATGATCCTCATGAGGCTGAAGCTGCCCAACTGCGAGGACCTCCCGCAGCCCGACAGCCCCGAGGCCGTCAACTGCATCCGCATCGGCATTCCCATGGCCGATCCCATCAACAAGAGTGAGTGCGGAGTGGCAGCATGTCCATGAGAAAGCGGGCAAAGGCTCCAGTTGGAGCTCGTGCAGGGCTTTGCCAGCTCCAGGTTCCCAGCTCCAGCACCTCTCCCCGAGCTAGTCCAGGGTGTAGGAATTCAGGAAGACTTTTTGAGGTCATTTCTAATTAATTTGAAGTGTTCCCAATTAATACGAAGTGTCCCCAGTTAATACAGTCTGTTCCCAATTAATATGAAGTGTTCCCAGTTAATACGAAGTGTCCCCAATTAATACGAAGTGTCCCCAATTAATATGAAGTGTTCCCAATTAATATGAAGTGTTCCCAATTAATACGAAGTGTTCCCAATTAATATGAAGTGTTCCCAATTAATATGAAGTAGGAGATTATGTGGTGTAAGAATGTGCCTGCTGAGGAGCATGGGTGGCTCCGTCCTCCCAGCCCTCCCACCACAGCCCTTCCTTGTCAGGGGGAGTCTTTGTAGGGGCTGGATCCATGGCTGTCCCTGCCTAAGCCAGCCTAATTTTAGGCCCTGGCTGAGCTCAGTCTTTGATCAGGCTGGGCTGCAGGCTGGTCACAACCCTTACACATCTGAATAGTCAAACATAAAACAGGGCTCCTGCAAATTCTCCACCTTCCTATGGAAATAATGGCAGCAGTTCAGGTTCCCACTGTAGTTTTTACTTCTTTTGTGTATCTTATATTAAAAACGCTCGGCATAAGCTGTTTTCATTACAGAAGCATAAGCTTTAAATCCTCCCAGGAATGTGAATGCAAAGCAGGCCCTGCGTTAGAGCCACAGCAAACTGGGAGCCCGTGTTCCCAAACTGGCCTTCCCGGCCCTGGGCCAGCAGCAGCTTCCTGGGGGATGCCAGCAGCTCATCCCCCTCTGTGCTGATCCATCTGCCTTTCCACCTCTCTGCTGGGTTTCTGGGGTCAGGCTTTGGCAGTCAGGGGTGGCTTCTGTGAGCAGCTGCCAGAAGCTCCTGCAGAGCCAATGCCAGTGGCTCCAGGATGGACCCACTGCTGGCCAAGGCTGAGCCCAGCAGGAATGGCAGCAACACCTCTGGGATAACAGTTGAGAAGGAAAAAAAAGTTACTGGGCAGATGAAAATTGCAGCCAGAGTGAGAAATGTGACCAACAATGCAGGCCCCCAGAGCAGGGGGGAAGGAGGGGCAGGAGGTGCTTCAGGAACTGGGGATGAGGTTCCTTTGCAGCCCATGGTGAGACCATGGAGAGACAGCTGTGCCCTGCAGGTCATGGTGAGACCATAGAGAGGCAGCTGTGCCCCTCTAGCCCATGGTGAGACCATGGAGGGGCAGCTGTGGCCCTGCAACCCATGGTGAGACCATGGAGAGAGAGCTGTGCCCCTGCAACCCATGGAGAGACAGCTATGCCCCTCTAGCCCATGGTGAGACCATGGAGAGGCAGCTGTGCCCTGCAGGTCATGGTGAGACCATGGAGAGAGAGCTGTGCCCCTGCAGACCTTGGAGAGACAGCTGTGCCTCTGCAACCCGTGGTGAGCCCATGGAGAGGTGAGGGACCCACAGTGAGGGACCTCTCAGTCCTAGACTCATGAACCCTGTTGTCCAGCTGCAGAGGGGAGCGAGGGAGTGGCTCCAGCAGGCACCTTGGGCCAACCCCTTGCAGCCCCCAACCCTTTGTTTGGCTTCCTTCCTTCCCCAGATCACAAGTGCTACAACAGCACGGGCGTGGATTACCGGGGCACGGTGAGCGTGACGCGCTCGGGGCGGCAGTGCCAGCCCTGGAACTCGCAGTACCCCCACACCCACACCTTCACTGCCATCAGGTACCCCGAGCTCAACGGGGGCCACTCCTACTGCCGCAACCCCGGCAACCAGAAGGACGCCCCGTGGTGCTTCACCCTCGATGAGAACTTCAAGTCGGAGCTTTGCGACGTCCCGGCGTGCGGTAAGGACTGACTTGCTCTGGGTTTCATTCTGGGATTGAGGGGGGGGGGACTTTCTCTAGGAGTTTTGTAGAGTATTCTGAGTTGGAAGGGACCCATGAGGATCATCATTCCAGCTCTTAAGGGGATCTAACCCACTACCTTTGTGTTACTGGCACCGTGGTCTAACCAACTGCACTTATCTCAGGGTCATGTCCTGCCCAAGGGTTGCTGGGGGAGATGTGCTCCAAGTGTCTCCTTTGAATCCATGGAAAGGGAGGTGTAGGGAAGGCTGACTGCAGTGTTTGGAACTGAAGGTACTCCAAGTGTCTCCTTTGAATCCATGGAAAGGGAGGTGTAGGGAAGGCTGACTGCAGTGTTTGGAATTAAAGGTACACCAAGTGTCTCTTTTGAATCCGTGGATAGGGAGGTGTTGGAAACTGCAGTGTTTGGAACTAAAGGCACAACATCCCTGCTCCGATGAGACCTTTGAGCATTCACTGCCCCTGCAGCTGGTAAAGTGGTGCCATGGCAATAATTTCCCAGGGAACCACCTGCATGTTGGTGGCCCAAGTGTCCCTGACTTTCCAGGGTGCTGTTGCAATTGTTGCCATAAGCCTTAATATAGTTGTATATTTTAATGAAGTTTTATATACTTTTATAGTCTTTTGCATTTAAAAAGTAGTTTATAACTCCTGTACCAAATACTTAAGCAAGATTTTAACCTCTGTGTCACATTTTTGAAGCCTGTCTCTGTGCTAAGGGGGAGATACTAAGCTGTATTCAGAGAGCTATTAGAACATGTTATAGTCAAAATACAATATTGTTTAGTCATAGTATAGAGATGGGGTTAGAGGGGACTGGAAGAACTCCAAATAGAAGATGTAATGTGGTGAAGATGAGGGAAGGGGGAGGAAGGAGTGGTCTTGGGACCACCGACTCAGTTCTAAGGGGGTGTTTCCAGGGGGGTGGTTTGAGATAGCAGGGGGGTGGGCTAATTAGAGATTGGATTTATTTTTTAGATAGGGAAATTAAGTAGGGTCATAGATCTGTAGAATTCCGTATCCCGGTGCATGTCATGGATTGCTATAGCTGAACTCTTAGTAAAGGATCTTTCTCTGCCTTGCCCTGTCGTGGAAGTTTTCTGCCTAGGAATTCCAGGCAACACAATCAGTGCAACATCTTAGTCCAAATTAAGCCATAGAATCAAAGAATTCTTTAGGTTGGAAAAACCCTCTAAATACATCGAGTCCAACCATCCCCCAGCCCTGACCGTGTCCCCAAGTGCCACATCCACAGGGCTTTTAAATCCCCCCAGGGATGGGGATCCACCCCTGCCCAGGGATGGACAACCATTTATGTTAAGAAATTCCTCCTGATACTCAACTAACCCTGCCCTGGCCCAGCCTGAGGCCGTTCCCTCCCCTCCTGTCCCTGTTCCCTGGGAGCAGAGCCCGATTCGGCTCCCCCCTCCTGGCAGGGACTTGTAGAGCCAGAATGTCCCCCCTGAGCCTCCTTTTCTCCAGGCTGAGCCCCCTCAGCCCCTCCTGCTGCTCCAGCCCCTTTCCCAGCTCTGTTCCCTGCCCTGGACACGCTCCAGCCCCTCAGTGTCTTCTGCTGAGGGGCCCAGAACCAAGGAGAGGGTTGGAGATGCACATGATCCAGCCCAGACTCTCTGCCTTTCCCCTGATCTCCTCTTTCAGTAAGAACATAATTTATATCCCCTTTTGGCATGGCTTCCCATCTTTCCATTAATTGGAAAAGACTCTGGAGCAGGCTCAGAACATGTCTCCCAGCAGGAATGTTCATAACCATAACCAGAAAACATTTAATTTGGTTCTGGCTGTGGAGCAGCAACATCAAAGGGATCTCCTTTCCAAGGGCAAAGAGAATGTTACTGTGACAACTTGTAGGCAACATAAAAGTCTGTGTGAGACTTTCTACCCTGAATCTCCATGACATTTCTGGGTGCATTTCTGGCTGTGCTTGCAAAGAGCTGTGTTTTTTATTTGGTCTGTTATCAATATTGCTATTTTTAGAGATAAACCAATTAGAAACCATTCGTTCAGGTCTCCCACTCACTCCCCAGGGAAGCAGAACCAAAGGAGAGCCAAATCTCCACTTTTGTTAGTCTTGCAAAACCAAAATGCAGCCAGGGCAGCTCTGTGAGCACAGGGTGAAAACACAGCTCAGGGCACCTGGCAGGGTCACCTCTGTTTTTCAAACAGCAGTGCTGGTTGAACAGTCGGACTTGGTGATCTCTGAGGGCTTTTCCACCCTCAACAATTCCGTGATCCTGCTTTTTGGTTTTGATTCCCAAACCCTCTCACCGCTCGTGGTGCAGCTGTTGTGTGCCTTGATTATTCCAAATACAAACAGAGCTGTGTCAGGTGAGTGGGAGTTTAATTGTTAAGTGCTAATCTGCATATTAAAACCGGAGCTCTGTGTGGGACCTGCATTCTCCGGGTTTGCACTGGCTGAAAGAGCCACTTCAGGCACATTTTAATCAACATTGTGCATTCTGCCTCACCAGGACCTGCCTGGATGGGAAATGCATTTAATTAGGGTGGCTCCCAAGAAACCTATTAACCTAATGAGGCTTCACGGCGGGGGCTGCTGCTTAATAAGAATAATAATTGCCTTTGACTGGAGCAGCCCAGGTGATGAACTGGTGCCCAGGGCTCGGCGTGCCTCGTGCTGCTGCTTCCTTTGCCTTTCTCCCCCTGTATCCCACGAGCTGCCATGGATTTGTGTGCCAGCCTGATGCCAGGGAGATGTGAAACACGGAGCCATTCGAGCATGAGGCTTAGCAAAGGCAGAGCCAAGAAGGTTTGGAAGGAGAGGGGAAGGGCAGTGACGGTGTGTCTGTGCTGGAGAGCAGCAGCTCCCAGGGAAACCCACAGTGCATCCATGCTGGGCTTTCACCAGAGACAGAGTGAGAGCACTCACTGCCCTTCTGGACCCAGGGAGATGGTGCTTTAGTCCTCTGCTGCTTCCTAAGTGCTGTAGGAGTATCTGGGCTCCCTCTCCTCTCAATTAAAAACCAGATGACACAACTTAATCTAAAAGGAATGGTGCAGGAGGAGTGTGGGTGGAGCGGGACAGTGCGAGCCTGAGAGAGGGCGGGGGTTACGCCAAGTGACATCCAGAACCGTTTGAACTTGGCCTCTGTCACAATTTGAGTCAAGCCCAAGCTTCAGATCAAGCTTGTGTGTAATTAAGTGCATAAAAGATGTCTGTGTGGGCCGCTGAGCACTCGGACAAATCCAGCCTGGAAAACACCGACAGACTAACGGGAATGACCCTGTGGAATCATAAAACACTCCCCAGAATCCGCCTGGTGCTGCCACAGGCACTCCCCATCATCTCCCTGGGAACAGTCACCGGTGCTGCAGCCCAGGGGGATCCTCTGGGGTGTTAATCCAAGTGGGATGATGCCCTGAGCCTCAGGAATGCTCCTGGGAAGCAGCAGAGCAGGGTAGGCAGCAGTGTCCCTGTGCTGGGGGGGTCTGTCCCTGTCAGCACCAGCTGAGCACCTACAAACCAAAGGTGGCCCCATTCCCACCCCATTCCTGCCCCAGAACGTGGAGATGTCCATGCTGAGCTGCTTCCCAAAGGCTCCCTGCACAGCATTCCGTGGGAAGCCAGAGCCAGGAATGCCTCACGGCCTGGCCAGCGGCAGAAGGGGCACTCAGGAGTTGAAAATGAACCACTGGGAAGAGACCTGAGCGCAGAGGGAGAGAATATCCCCTGTGGCATTCCCACTGCAGCAACCCAACCCACTTCCCACCCTCCTCCAGATCCAGCTCTTTTATCCCTGCTCCACTTTTCCTTCCAGCTCCCACTGCTATGCCCTTTGTGCCAGCGTTTGCCACCCTGCTCAGCACAGAGTTGCTGCAGGAGTGGCTTTCCCCATTAGCCCAAGTCCTCAGGAAGATTTATTTCAGGACTGGGCTGCATCTTCTGTCTGTGATCAGACCTTTGGAACTCCTTTCCTGACTTCCAGGACTGCTCTCTCTGTTTCTGGACAGTTCTGTGCGTTTCCCAGGTGTTCTCCCTTTCTTCTGCTCTGGAGTCCCTCATTGTCCTGCTCCTGCACCTAAAACCAACTAGAAAAGCAGTTTTTAGGTGCCCACGTTGTTTCTTCTGATGCCCTGGGTGGCCACAGAAGTGCTGGGAGGTGTCAAGAACAGGAGAGTGGAAATAAGGATGGCTCCCCACGTTTTTATTGGATTAAGGAAACTATAGCACCAAAACCTAATACACATATTAAAATCAGGAGCCTGTAATCCCACCAGAGCTTCTCTTAGAATCACAGCATAGTTTGGGTTGGAAGGGGCCTTGGAGATCATCTGGTTCCACCCCCCTGCTGTGGGCAGGGGCACCTCCCCCAAGCTTCTTCCATAAGCTGATGTAGGAATTGACTTTCCCTGGATCTGTGCTAGACCAGGGCTCCATTTCTCCTCAAGCAGGGGCCACCTCACTCCACTGAGCTGCTTCCTGACCAGCAGCAGCTTTGAGCTGGCCATGCTGTGCCCTTACAGAAGTGTCACTCCACCAAATTGTGTTTATTTCTAATATTAAGGAAACAAAAAGAGCATTCAAGGTGAACTGCAGTGACATAAACTGGGTATTTTATTCCTTTGGACTCTTTACCCGGGGACGGATTTGACTCTGCAGGACGTTTCAGTCATTGTCGGTTTGGGTTTGTTTTTTTTCCTGACACAGATTATAAGGATTCCAAGGAGAAGAATAAGATGGAGATCCTGTACATCCTGGTGCCCAGTGTCACCATCCCCCTGGCCATAGCCTTGCTCTTCTTCTTCATCTGCATCTGCCGCAACAACCAGAAGTCGGCGTCGCCGCCGGTGCAGCGGCAGCCGAAACACGTGCGGGGGCAGAACGTGGAGATGTCCATGCTGAGCGCCTACAAACCAAAGGTGACCCCATTCCCACCCCATTCC
>VXBX01003518.1:327057-341804 GCA_013400415.1 Scytalopus superciliaris | reverse complement strand
GAGCACTGAGCACTGGGCAGGCAGTGGCTGCAGGGACAGAGATACACTTTCAAACAGGAGCCTGGGTACTATAAGGCTAAACTGTTGGAACAAGAGGACCAAGAAGGTCCCCTGGGGAATATGGCACGGTCAACCCGAGACCTGTGACACCTTGAGCAGCAGCAGTACCTTTGCATTGTGGTGTGCCCCCAGTCCAGACTCCTGTGGCCATGCACTCACGGCTTTCTGGCCCAATCAGACCAAACCCAGTCTGGCAGGAGAAGACACATGTGGAGCCAAAGGTGAAGTTGCCATGGTGGTGGGAGCAGTTGAGCTCTCCCTGGTCTGGAGCACTGAGCACTGGGCAGGCAATGGCTGCAGGGCAAGAAAGCACACTTCAGGAAGAAGCTTGGGAACTACAAGGCTAAGCTCTTAGGAGGAGAAGACCAAAGGACTGGAGAATGACCCAGGGTCAGCCCAAGGTCTGAGACACTTTGAGTAGCAGCTCTACCTTCACATCGTGTTGCATCCCCTGTCCATGTCCCTGTGGTCGTGCACTCACGCCTCTCTGGCCCAATCAGTGCAAACCCCATCTGGCAGGAGAAGGCACATGTGGAGCCGAAGGCAAAGTCTCCGTGGAGGTGGGAGCAGTTCAGCTCTCCCCAGTCTGGACCACTGAGCACTGGGCAGGTGATGGCTGTAGGGTAAAGAAGCACACGTTTCAAGTAAAACTCTTTGGACTATGTGGCTCAACTGTTGGAATGAGAGGACCAAGACACCCAAGGACATCCCGTGGTCACTCCAAGGTCTGTGACACCTTGAGAAGCAACTCTACCTTTGCACTGTGGGGTGTCCCCAGTCCAGGTCCCCGTGGCCATACACTCAAGGATCTCCGACCCCTTCAGCACAAACCCCATCTGGCAGGAGAAGGTACATGTGGACCCAAAGGTGAAGTTCCCATGGAGATGGGAGCAGTTCAGCTCTCCCTGGTCTGGAGCACTGAGTACTGGACAGGCAACGGCTGCAGGGATAGAGAAACACTTCAAGCAGCAGCCTGGGTACTTGGAGGCTAAACTGTTCAGTCTGGGAGGCTGGGGAAAACCCTAGTGTCACCCCAAGGCTAGTGACATCCTGAGCTTTAGTAGTAGCTCTACCTTCACAGTGTGGGATGTCTTCAGACCAGGTCCCTGTGGCCATGCACTCACGGCTGTCTGGCCCCATCAGCTGAAACCCCTTCTGGCAGGAGAAGGCACATGTAGAACCAAAGGTGAAGTTCCCATAGAGATGGGAGCAGTTCAGCTCTCCTTGGTCTGGTGCATTGAGCACAGGGCAGGTGATGGCTGAAAGGACAGAGATACACTTCAAGCAGGAGTCTACGTGGGGACTACAAGGCTAAACAGTTGAAATGAAAGGACCAAGCCATTGGAGAACACTCCAGGGTCAACCAGAGACCTGTGACACCTTGAGCCGCAACTCTACCTTCACAGTGTGGGATGTCTCCAGTCCAGGTGCCTGTGGCTGTGCACTCACGGCTCTCTGGCCCCATCAGCACAAACCCCATCTGGCAGGAAAAGGCACATGTGGAGCCAAAGGTGGAATTGCCATGGAGATGGGAGCAATTCAGCTCTCCCCATTCTGGAGCACTGAGCACTGGGCAGGTGACGGCTGCAGAGTGAAGAGGAACACTTCAGGCAGGAGTTGGGAACTGGGAGACTAAAATTCTGGGATCAAGGGGCTGGGGGAACATCATAGTGGCACCCCAAGGCAAATGGCACCCGGCACTCTGGCAGCAGCTTTACCTTCACAACGTGGGGCTTCCCCTGTCCATGTCCCCATGGCCGTGCACTTGCGGCTCTCTGACCCCATCAGTGCAAACCCCATCTGGCAGGAGAAGGTACACGTGGAGCCAAAGGCGAAGTCTCCGTGGAGGTGGAAGCAGTTCAGCTCTCCCTGGTCTGGAGCACTGAGCACTTGGCAGGTGATGGCTGCAATGGGAGGGCATGTCTCAGAGATAGGATAATGAGATTAAATCTATGGATTAGGGGTGAATCCATATCAAAGGAAACCAAACCTATGGTGATATGTCTTTGACTTACCTTTCTCACCCAGACTCAACTCTTCAAAAACAGTAGTTGGTACACTGATTTTTCTGCCCTATGAGTAATTTGCTGGGGAGCACACAGTTGCTGCTCTGCCAGAGCCTTTTTTATCCCTTGAACTACCCTGGGTCAAAGCCCCTGGGATGAAGGACCAGGGGCTGCAGCAGTCTACTTGAATCCCTGCCTTAACTGGAGCAGAGACCTGCCTCCATCCTTGTCACGGTGGCAGAGGGATGGCTTTGGGACTGTAGAGGACCAGGATGGGATGACTGCAATGGCTATAAGGGTTGTGTGCCAGCCTCCCCAGACTGTGGCCAGGGTGTGCTTTGCTGTATGCCAGGGCAGCACCCAACGTTTGCTGGGTTGAGTGGTTCTGCTGCTGGCGGGACCACCACAGGTTAGTGCCAGGAGGACATCTAACATCCCCATCACCCACACCCCATCCACTGCACCTTTGGCTTTCAGACCAACGCCAAACACTTTCCCAGGCAGACTTTTCCATTTATAGCTGTTTTACAGGCAAGTCTGGTTTCCAACAGAATCCCCAGAGGTGTCTATTGGTGAGTGCCATGCAGGTGGGAGCAATTGACCCAGCCCTTTTTGGAGCCTGCCAACAACGGGCACACAACAGCTGCAGGCAGGCACAGCAGGGTTTGAGACAGGGCAGGCAGCCTTGTCCTTCTCAGCCCTCACAGCACCATCAGGCTTGCCACAGCAGGAACCTCTGCTCGTTTTTGGAGTAAGACCAACTGGCAGTGCTTGCTAATACTGCTTTGTTATCAGCACAGGCAACCGACTGACTCATCTGATTCTTTGCAAAAAGCAAAAATCAAACATACAAACAGCCAACAGGAAAAAAACTATGAGCTAGGAAAACAAGCCTCTGAGAACATGAAAAGCCTGGACCAGGCAGGCACAGCCCAGCTTGCTTGGGGGGACTTCCACAAAACTGGGGACCAGCTCCTGCCCCTGCTGGGGATGCTGGCTACAGACTAGTCACATCACATCTTCATGACTGTTCCCCTTAACTGCAGAAAGCTTTGCTGGTCTCAGCTGCCTAAAGCAAGGCCTGGGTTGGACCACATTCACACCTTGCACAGATGTCACTGGCAGCACTAACGTCAAGGCAGGCTTTCTTTTTAAAGATTTGTGTACAGAGATACTACTTGGCCCCTGACAGCTTCTGCTGGGTCTCCCAGAGGGTCCCCAGTTGTGTCCTATGTCTGCTCCAGTCCTTGACTCATCCCATCCTTGTGCAAGGCTGTGGCACAGGAAAGGTGGAGCAAGGCTCTGCCACCCCCACAAAAAGCCCAGCCCTTCCCTAGGACGCCTGGTGCCTGGCTGCAAGCCCTCAAGCCGCCGACAGGAAAACTTTCCCTCCCCCTGCAACGTAACTTATCACAACTCTCTCTCCTTTGCGGCTTCCTGCCACTCTGTCCCTCGCAGCTTATATCTAACCTCATTTCACAGGTCCTTGTCCCCACTCAAGGTGGCCCAGCCTGGCCAGGATACCCCATTCCCCTCGCTGCAGGACAGCAGCTCCTCTTTTTCCTGAGGGCCCCCAGGATGCCAAGCACCTTCCCAAAGCAGATCAGGGTGGGCTTGGGGAGATGAAGACAGTGTCACTGGGTTGAGAGAGGTGCTAAGACACTGTCCTGACCCCTTGCTTGATGCGCACAGGGTGCTGACATCTGGGTGGGGTTCAGGACAGCTAGCAAGGGCACTGGGTCAGCCCAGCAGAGCAGGGAGCTTATCCAGAGCTCACAGCTGCTCTGCCCATTGCGGCCTCATGAGGGAATCCCAACCCGCATGCAGCACCAGAAGGTGCTTCCACAAAGGGCAGGGGCATGGCAAAGACTTGACTGAGCAGCACTGAGCACATACTGCTGGTCCCCCCAGAGCATCAATGCCACATCCCTGAGTCCCTGTCATGTCCTACCTGTGCAGATGGGGATGTCTGCTGACCACTGCTGGGAAGGCAGGCACTGCAGCATGCCCACCCCTTGCCGCTTGAACCCCTGCTGGCACCCAAACATGCAGGTGGAGTTGTAGCTGAAGTTTCCGTAGGGATGGCTGCAGTTCATGTGCACTCCCCTGGGCTCCAGCTCAGCACACTGCACAACTGGGAGAGACAGGGCACTGCCAGCTTATCAGGAGCACAGGGAACTTGCCCACTTTGCCACCAAGGCTCAGGCTGTCCAGCAGTGAGGGAGGGATGGGAGTGGATGGCTTACCATACTGGCACTCAGGGCCATGGAAGCCGGGGTAGCACTCGCAGCGGTAGCTCCCGATGGTCTCCACGCACTCACCGTGCTGGCTGCATGAAGAGGGCTGGCAGGAGGCTGCACACACAGAGGATGGTCATCAGGAGCTGCTGGCCACCCTGGTGGTCCCCAGCCCACCTAATCCAGGTCTGGGCCACCATTCCCCTACTCACCCTTGTAGCACAGCGCCTTTTTCTTCCGGCTGCAGGGCTCGTCATTCCACTTGCCCGACTGCTTTTCCCGCTTGATGTAGATCTCCACGCAGTCCTGGTTGGAGCGGCGGTTGTTGGGCTCCCCAGCTGCCCAGTTCTCCGCCTCCTTTGTCAGCGCCTTCCTGGTGCCCACCCACGTCCAGACACCTCCCAGCTTGCGGATGCCGATCCAGTAGTAGCGCTCGTGGCGGGGCAGGTTCTCGTCGAGGTACTCAATCTCCTCCTTGTTCTGGATCGCCACCAGGTCGGTAAAGAAGGTCTGGCAGTAATTCCTGGCCTGCTCCCACGTGTAGTCCCCTTGGTCACTGTAGTAGTACTTCCAGGCACCAACCTCCTCCCACAACACTATGCCTGTGAGAGAAGATGAGGACTGGGATCAGTGCAGAAAGGATGGAGCCAGGTCAAGGATGGGATCCCTTGGGACATGAGGGTGGGCTAAACATGGCTCCAAGGCCAAGAAATGTCAGTGATCAGCTGAGTGAGGGAGAAGTGTAGATGAGAATGGGGCTCTAAGGGCACATGAAGACCTGGGTGGATCAGGCATGGCAGAAGGAGCTAAAAACTTAGAGGGATGGCACAGGGATTAGGAAGGTGGGGGAGACAGGGTGAAGGCTGAGACAGAGGACAGCATGGGCAGGCAGAGTCCAGGTGGCAGAAGAGTCCAGGTGGTGATGCCAACTCCTCCAGCACAAGGATTGAAAGCCCAGCCCCATGGCCCTGTTCCCCTGTCCACAAAAGTTTCCTGAAGGGGAAAACCCCACTTCAAGATGGTTCTTTAAACACAGTTCCTGACGAGTGCAGAAGTGTACCACTTCAGCTTTCTTGCTTTACACTGCTACATGAGAGTCAGATAGGAGCAAGGCAGAGCAACAAGTATTCCCTCACCCCCAAAAGCATTTGGATCCCAACCCACTCGTCTGAGCTAGAGATGGTCTGAGGAGTCTTGTAAAACTCAGTGTTGCAAAACAAGATCTTACAAAAGTCAAGTTCAGATCCTGGTCATGCCCCACCAGGCAGGGCAAGGCCAGAGATTAACTAGAACCCACACCCAGAAGTGAAAGGCACTTTGCTGAAACCCTGCTCTTATTTACTGCATTTCACACCACAGCTTTATGCAATCAAAGGGTTTTAGCCACAAAAAGAAGTTTCCTCCCTTCTCCCCAGAAGTAGGTATCTCCACAACAGCTGAAAGTGATATGGGCATCATGTCTTCATTTGTGCAGAAAGTGAGATGGGAATCAAAGTTTGCTCCAAACCACCAGCCTGGGGTACGCCGTGTCTCACAAGAGCATATCACACTGCGGTTATGCAGACAAAGGTCTGGGCATCACAGATTAGATGCAAATTGAAGGCTCCTTAAGTTTAATTAGAGCTGTAGTTCAGTCAACAATTATATATTTTTCTAAGTAAATTCCCATAATTTGTCTGGTTTTCCTTGTGAAAGAGCAAACTATCCACTTTGTTCAACAAAGTTGAAGCTGAGGAAAATGTGGTTCCCCACAACAGCCCTCCACTTTAACCACTGGGAATTTGAGGCTGCAGGACAGGAGTTCAGGGTACCTTTTGGGAGCCTGCCCCATCCTCAGTTCCCACCACCCTCACCCTGGTCCTCACTGCCTCCCCAGCATGGATCAGGGCAGCCATCTGCTACCTCAAACACTCAAGGAAGCTCATCCTATCTTTTTCCTCTGGCTTCACCAGTAACACAGATGCCACAGCTCATCTCCCCTGCTTTATGTTACCTCTCCCCACCCCACTTGGAGCTGACCCACTAGGTGGGTGCTGTTTTCCTGTGTTTCAACCCCTTGGCTCCCTTGGCAGTCCCAATACCTGTTCCCAAGGTGATGCTTAGCACCCTCCACACTCAGGCTGTCTTTGCATTTTGTTGTCCCATCAGAGCTAAATCTCAGATTCCTCCTAACACTTCTGCATTTGCCTCATTTCTGTTCCTTAACTCAGTCACAGACAGTCCTTTGGAAAATAGCTTGCAGAGGATTTCCAAGGACAGAGCAGGCAACAGCAGGTTTTGGTCTGTGCAGTGCCAGCATGTGAAGGAAATATCCTACAGGCAGCAAAACCAAATTATTTTCTACTTTGATTTCTTCTCCTGATGTCAATTAGCAGCTCTAACTCTGTGTGGTACTGCCCCAGCTGTGCTCCCAACCCTTGCACCTGTGGGTCCAGTGCCTAAGTCCATGCCCAGCTCTGCAGCACTGGCATGGGTGTAGGCAGTGGATAGAGCAGCTGCTGCCTTTCTCCAATTCACAGTACAGCACACCAGCTGCCATGCTCCATGTGGAGAACCAGACACCCTGCAGGGACCTCATGCGTGGCTGAACCCTTCCTGGGGGAGTGTGGGCTGCCTGGAGGAGGCTGGCTGCATCAGACACAGCCCCTGGCAGCCCGGGAGAATCTAGTCCTGGAGCTGGCAACCATGAGGGTTGTGACTGATGACCCTCCAAAATAACACTGCTGCCCTTCTCCAGTTTCCTGGACGTGCAGACTCCTTGCCAGCAGGGTCACGCTGGACTTACTGAGTAGGCAGTGGGTGACTTACCCCATGTGATGGCAGCAATGCCCAGGTAGATGCCACAAGAGCTCAGAGTCCATGTCCTTCCAGCAGATTGCAGTCCCACAGCAGTGCCCTGATAGAGGGAGACATGAGCATGCACAGCCCAAGGGGCTCATGCATGTACTCACACTGCTGCCAGGCAGTCCTGGTAGATGCGAGGGCACATTGCTTGTGCCAGCTTACACCAGGCACAGATGGTGCTGGCAGCCAGGTACAGCTCTGCTGCAGAAAGGGCCCCCACAGTGAGGCACTTCGGGGGGCTGTGCCTGCAGCACTGCTGGGCAATGGGGGAGACACTGCTGCCAATGCAGTTTACTCCTGGGGAGCCCCGGAGTCCAGGGCATGTCCTGAGGCCCCCCCACCCCTTCCCGCCCATCCAGGGCTGGCATCTGCCTCTGCAGTGGCAGTGCCCTGTGTGCATGGCAGTGCTCTGTGTGCCTGGGGTCACCCGGGCAGGGTGTCTCCAGAGCAGCCTCCCACAGTCTCTGACAGTGGCACTGGTTCCTCTCAGTGTCTGCCCACAGCCCTGCCCTCCCCTAATCCCCTTTTCCAGGCAGACCCTGAGCCATCCCCAAGGAAAGGAGCAGGACCTACCATGTCAGTGCCACAGATGCACCTTACCCAGCCAGTGACAGTGCCAGGCGTGTGTGGCCCTCGGTGGGCAGCAGTGCTCACACTTCCTCCGAGCCTGCAGAGCATCGCTCCCTGCCCTTGGCCTCTTCCCCTCCCACCCCAGTCCCACTGCCAGCCCACATCCTTCCCCACACTGCCGCCTCCCCTGCCACAGGTCTCTCCCACCCTGAAGAACCCTTCTTTCAGCCTGAGACTGGAGGGGAACAGTGGGGTCAGCACTAGCCGTGGCTCAGCACCAGCCCCATGGAGGTGGGTGCAGCCCCATACTGCCATGGGGATGTGACAACCACAGGAGTAGACCCACATCCAGCCAGGACTGCCTGAGCCCCCCAGGAAGTGGAGAAGGGCCCCCTAAGAAGGGTCCAGCCCCAGCCCATGGTGCCCAGGGCACCAAGACCTCTCTGACTCACCATGTCCATGTGGCAGTGCCCACGGTGGTCGTCGGGAGATAGAAAAGGGATGAGGTGTGATGAAGTCCCACAGGGACGGAGTGGGAGCGTGGCTCGCAGCGTCCCAGCTCTTGTGCTGGGTAATTTCCTTGCACACAGGCTTTTTGCTCTGGCTGTGAATCCTCCTATACTGTTTATAAACAGTTTTTACACAACGTATTTTCCTGTCTTTATGAGAAGGGTCCAAGAATATGCCAGAGGAACTTCCCCTGACTTGTTTGCATCCATTAGAAACTTCCACCAGATTTTCAGGAATATGCCTAATTGTGTCCGCCTCCCCTTGGATCATTCTTGAGTCATGATAAATCTTTCCTTATCCCATTCTTCTCATAAGTAGCATTGCTTTGGCAGGGTTTTCTGCAGAAATTACTTTGCTCACTTCCAGCTAAAGCCAAGCAGGAGCCATGCAGGTCACATGCATTTTCCAGTTCCAAAGAAATTGATGCTGCTCCACTGGGACTCATTCTAAACAAAAGGAGGAACCCATCCCACTAAAGTCATAACCCACTGCAATTACTTTATACTTGACCAGTACAAATGAAACTCAGTTCCTGTCTCTGAATATCTTCCTTGCAACACGTTTTACTGCAGTTGTCTATTTTTATGGAATTGCTGAAGATGAGTCTGTATGTCCAGTAATTCACATGCAGTCACTTTCTAGCAGCTCATCTGCTGAGGGTGGTCAATTACAGCAAGGGAAGAAGCAGCCAGGCAGGCAGAGAGGCTGAGAGGCAGCTGCTGGGACTGGAGAGCATCTTCAAATGCTGAGGGTCACCTGGTCAAGGGGGGAGCTGTCTCTCCTACTAATAAGACACCTGCTGGGACTCAGAGAGGTGTTTGTGGGTGCACACCCGAGGAGAGAGCAGGCTGTGCCCTCGCCAGTTTCACTTCTGCTGAAACCCAATATGGTAGGGTAGAGTAGTAGAAAAAAATATTCCCACCTTTATTTTTGAAACTACAAATAGTTTCTGGTATTACTTTAAAAATTAAATCAATTTGGCTGAGTCTCAGAGGCTGCTGTTGGCGCAAAGGGCAGTATGTGGCCAAGTTCAAAGCTCTATGTGTACTCCATGCCCACAGGTACCTGGGCTCAGAAAGGGGATCCTACATGGCAGGACATATACTGAGGGTTGCTTTGCAGGTAGTGGAAAAAGGTACACATGGTAGGAGAGAGAGAAGACTTGAAGCTCTGCTGGGAGCTGGTTAATTGCTGGGAGCCCTCTTACATCTCAGATGGTTTCCAAGGTTGGCTTCCCTGGAAGGGATTCAGGATGCTGCAAGACACATGCTCCCACTGGGTTCCTGCTGCCTTGCTTACCAAGGAAGGGCCTGTCCCTGCCTGAGTAGCACAGGGATTTCCCAAGTGGCAAGATGGTGAGTCCTGTGCCCCAGCCACCCCTCACAGGGCAGAGCACAAGCTGCAAGCCAGGGCTTTGCTCAGCATGGGCTCGAGAGAGCAGGTACAAAGACACTTTCTTGTGTCACCCCCTTACTGTCCCTCTGGACCCAGGGATCTGGACTAGGCATGTGCTTCCTTTGCTGTGCTTCAGTGCTGAGCAACAGACAAAGGTGATGCTTTCTCTCCCCTGAGAGCCCTGCCACAGGCTCTGTCTTTGGGGAAGGGGCACGGGGGTGTGTTGTTTACAGCAGAGGCTCCTGCCCCATGGTGGCACAGCCTGTTCCCCTCCTTGTGCAATGTCCCCAGGCAAACCGCAGAGGAACCGAGTCACCCTGACACAGCCTGTCCAGCTCAGCTGCTGCTGGAGATACAGGGAGCACCTTCCTGAGGAAATCTCTTTGCCACCAGGGAGGGCTCAGCAGCCCACTGGAGCAAGGAGACACCTGAAGGCACCCCTTTGGGAGTGTAGCATGGTACTGGTGAGGATCCATACCCCTGGGGTGCAGCCCTGCTGCTGCCATCCCTCCATTCCTCCTTCGGGACTTGGGTGGCTCCCTCTGAAGCTTCAGAGGCATCTTCTGAGCACAGGAAGGGGATGATTCCCCCCACCACAAGTCCCCAGGGAGTGTTTGACCCAAAGGCTCTCCCTGAGCTGCAGTATGCCTTCGGGCAAATCTCCCAGCACGATACCTGGGGCACACAACCCCAGCAGCTAGACCCTCCTCAGATGGTGATGGAGGAGAGCAGCACCTGAGAAAAGCTTTCTCACAATTTGAAAGTGTTTGGACACAGCGAGATGCATTGTGAGTGCCACCTTTGATTGGAGGGGTGAGATGGTTACAAGGATTATTCAGGACCAGGAGGAAAGGGATGCTTCCAAGACAGTCCAGGGACAGTGGTACCCTGCAGCCCCCACCCACAGAGACCTTGCAGCAGTGGGACAGCCCCAGATGTGGAATACAGGGGTAGTTTTGGGCAAATAACTTCTGCCCACTGCACCCAGTCCCTCTCAGAGATGCTTCTTTGATCTCAGCTGTAGGACAGCTCTCTGCCTACCACCCTTCACTGTCAAGCCAGTGGTGCCTTTTCACTGGGCATCATGGCCACTTGGGTAGCCCTGCCCAAGCCTCCTGCTGGCTCCCTGGCACCTGGCAGCAGCCACATGTGGGTGGCACAGATAAGGGTTTGCCAAACAGGATGCCAAGGGCGTAGGTAACATTCATGTTATCTCACTGCTTGTGTGGTAGGGCATAAACAAGTGACTCTGCCCACCAGGGGAATCCCAGCATCTCTGCCCTGCCAGCAAGCCGGGGCACAGTGTAGGTATGGGGTGCTGGAGTACAGCTTCAGGGCTGTGCCACATGCAGGGGCAGCCCTTCAGCCAGGCAGGCAATTCTTGCCCTAAGTGACAGCATAACCACCCAGCCTGCAGAGCCATTCCTGGGAACAGTGACTGCTCTGCTTGTGCTCTGCCTGGCTCCCCATGGCACTGTGCATCCCTGGAACACCAAGCCAGCCACTGACCTGCCTGGCCTTCCCTAGATGGCACCCATCTTCTCTGCATGACAGGAATACCTAGAGCTGTGCAGAGGGAACCCAAGTGGTAGAGTCATTGGTAGCCACCGATGGAACAGGCCACCACCACTCCGAACATCACCAGTGCTTTTGTCACATGTCCAGTTTAATGCACAGATTTTAATCTTCTCCCATCTCACAGAGTAAGCCCAGAGACAGATTCCTCTGTCTGCCACCTCTGTCACCCGCTGTGTACTATTGCCTGCTCCCCTCCCTGGCCCAGCAGATGAACATGCTTAGCACCAAGGGCTGTGTCTCCAGCCAGGGCCAGCCTCTGTGGAGCAAAAAACATCCTCTCCTCCAGCCAGGAAATCCTACGGCATCCCCTCCGGCCCACACTTTGCCCAGCTGTGTTTTCCTCTGAGACAGAAGCATCCTTGAGGACATCCTTCATCTTTTGGCAGGCCAGAGCTGAGCTTTCCTCTTTTAAAAGAGTTCCTCTTCTCTTTCCCACCTCCCTGCTTCAGCAGTTTGATGATTTCTCCCCTGGGATCTTGATTATCCTTCTGCTCCAAGGAACTACTCTGTCATTTGACTTGCCAGTCTATTTAAATTGTTGATTTATTATCTGCAGGTAGGGCAGGCACTGGCACTTGTTTTAAAGTCTTTTTTATGTCTCAACCATTTTGCTTTCATAGATCTACAAACCGCCCTGTCCACACTGCCCATGCTGTTGCAAACCACTGGGCTCTGCCCTGTGCAGCATTCCCTGGGTTTGGCACCCTGGGAACAGGGTAGGTCCCTCTGAATCGCTGCTGCTGTGGCTATCCAGCTCTCCATGCACAGGGTCGGCACCACTTGCTGAAGTTGGCTCTCTCTAAGAGTCCTGACTTTTGGGGCAAGCCCCTGCAAGAAAAAACAAAAGCTAAAATAACAAGGGGAAGGATGTTCCTAACCATTTGTTGTCACCTTTGAAATTAACTCTTCCTCCTCTGCCCTCTTGCAGTTCTGCTTTAAAGAGAAAGATGGTCACAGACACCAATTTAACTATGCTCTGGCCATGGGGAGAGGGGTACAGGCTCCTTCACATCTGAATAGCAAAAGCAAAAGGTCTTTTCTGCACTTTTCTGATAGGAAATGGTGAGACAACATAGGGAGTGCTTTCCTAGCTTATTTTTATTTTTATTTACCCTTGAAAGGAAAAGGGTTTTTTGCAGAGGTATTTTGGGAGGACTCACTGGGCCAAAAGGAGGTGAGGCAGGACCCTCTCCCCCCATTCATCCCTCCTGTGCTGTGGGGATTCGGCTGGCCCAGCACTGTACCTGGCTCCTCCGGGCAGAGCGGTGTGCAGGGGGCAGACCCCTGGCCACAGCCACCAGCCCTTCTCTGCTGCTGTCACACCATCGTCACACGAAGGCTTTCCGGTGCTCTGCAAGCCCTCGGAACCCGCTTTCGCTCTGCGGTCACTGATGTCCTTCGGCAGATGCGCGGGGCTGGGAACAGCGTCCGCCCCGACGGACAGCGGCGCGGGCAGCGAGCGGAGCTGTGCCGGCTGCGCCGTCTGTCCCCTGTGCCGCGGCGCTGCCGCGACGGTGCCGCGGGTGTGCCGGGCGCTGCTGGGCTGTGCCCACTGCTCTGCAGGCCATTGCTCTCCACGATGAGCCGGAGCAGCCCCGCGCCGGGGAAGTCCATGATGATCACCCCCCAGCGCACGGGCTGCCCGCCCCGGCGCCGCAGGTACTGGTAGCAGCGGGGGTTCACAGTGCGGGCCACCTCCTCGGGGCAGGTGAAGAGCCCATTGCCGGAGCAGAAGGTGAGGTACATAGTGGCGGGGTCGCCGTCAGCCGCCTTCTCCAGGTGCCGCCGCACCCGCGCCCACTTGCGCTCCAGTGACAGCACGTTCCAGGCGTCGCTGATGCTCAGCTGTTCGTAGGGGATGCCCAGCACCTCCCGCCGGAGTGCCTCCAGCACCACAATCTTCCCACGCACCTGGCCCAGTGTCGGAACCTCCTCCTGACACCACACGCAGCCCTGTCCCTCCTCCAGCAGGCAGCGATGCAGCTGGGCAGCGAAGCCAGGCCGGGAGAAGACGGGCAGCTCCTCCTTGATGCGCATTAGCACGGCCTCGCCGGGGTGGGCGCGGAGGAAGCGCAGGGTGCGGCGCAGGACCCCGCGCAGGCTGGCCCGCTGGAAGGTGCAGAGGTGGTAGACGCGGAGCTCGCCCCTCGACAGCTTGCAGCGCACATCCAGAAAGCGGATGCCGGCCGCCAGCTGGGCCTCCAGCCCCCAGCTCTGGCACCGCAGACGCCGGCCGCCGAACAGGCTGAGGGAGTCGTGGGTGCCGGGGATGGAGAGGCGGGAGAGGGGCAGGGCGTCGGGGAGCTCTGCCATCCAGTCAGGGCAGCAGGCTGCCGGCTGGGGCACGCAGTCGAACGCCGCGCTGCGCCGGCACCATGTCTCCATGCCACCAGGAGAGCGGGCACCCCGGCGCCTGGCTGCCCCCCCCGGAGCCCTGCCGTGGAGGGAGAGGCAGACCATGAGCAGTGGGACCACCGCATGGCCCCCATGCGTCCCGATCCCACCTTTCCCCAGTGGTATCCCCATCACGCCATGAAACCCTACAGCATACCACATGCCCCCTATACGCTGCTGCCGATGTTTCACTGTACTGTCCCACTCCCAAGCTCTTGTCCCGGCACCCCCGAGCCCCGGCGTGTCCCAGCCGGCCCTCTCGCACCCACCTGGGGCTTGCCTGTGGCTGCGGAGCAGAGCCCGACGGACGGGGCGCACGGCCGCGGGTGCCAGCGGCACTCTGGCAGGTAGAGCCACATGCCAGCCATTAACCCGGTGACATCCATGACGCGCGTCCTGCCTCGCAAATGGCACGTGCCCCAGGGATTCATCCTCAGACCTCAGCCAGGGGCAGCGCTTGACAGACACACCAGGCTGGAAAACCACCCGGCCGATCCCGAAAGCAGGCATTCAGGCCTCCGCACCTCCCTCCCCAGGAATCAGGACGAACGGGATCGAGGTGCCGCGGGGCCCCCCGATGCTCCCACGGGAGCGGCTCCCGGAGCCCCGGGGCGCCCACACGCTCCAGAACCATGTCCTGGTGGGACCTGCCCTGCCCCGGTGGTGATCGCTCTCACCCCTGTCAGAGGGACACCGTCCAGGCAGGGACACGGTGTACGGGGGTCTGTGCTTGTCAGCACATCCCAGGACCTGCTCAGCCAGGGTTCCCTGGGAAGGGAGCTTCATCCCCTGGTTCCTCGGGCACCAGTGAAGTCCCAGCAAGGCTGACCCCCCTCCTGCCCAGGGGACAGAGCTGTCGGCAGCCCGGCAGGTCACAGACCGCTCTGAGCATCCCTCCGGGTCACACACCCCCCTCCGCCTGAGCCGGGCGGGCACAGCGACCCCCAGGGGCCGCTTCCAGCGCCGGGCTCTGCGGCTGCGGGGGCACCGGGCGGGGACACACCAGGCAGGGACACACCAGCCGAGCCCCGCCGTGCGGGGCTGAGCGGGGGTCCCTGGGGCAGCGCCCGGCTCGGGGGGCACACACCGGCCCCGGACACCCCCAGGCCCGCACCGAGCCCCGGCCCGGCCGCGCAGCCGCCCCCGCCGGGCC
>VXBX01003518.1:156744-326989 GCA_013400415.1 Scytalopus superciliaris | reverse complement strand
TGGGCGGCCGGGGTGCGGGGGGTGCCGGCGCTGACCCTCGGCCTCCCCGCAGGAGCAGGCTGTGGTGGACTTCGAGCGGCTGGGCGAGCACGCCGCCGCCTTCCAGGGGCACGACGTGGGCTTCTGCTGCCTGGGCACCACCAGGGCCAAGGCTGGCGCGGTGAGTGGGGCCGCCCTTCCCCCTGGCAGAGCAGGGCTCTGTTTGCCCCCTGCCCTGTCCTGCTGACCCTCCTCTCCCGCAGGACGGCTTTGTCCGTGTGGACCGGGACTACGTGGCGCAGGCGGCAGAGCTGGCGCGGGCAGGGGGCTGCAAGCACTTTGTCCTGCAGTCCTCCCAGGGGGCAAATGCGCAGAGCCGCTTCCTTTACCTCCGAGTGAAGGTGAGGAGGCAGCTGGGGTGGGCTCCTGGTGCTCCTGCAGCAGTCACGGAATGCTGGGAGGTGAAGGAAGGAGTAGCTGAGGTCTTAAGAGATGCAAAGGGCTCTTGGGGTCCTGGTGCTGTGGGACAAGGGATGGGGCTGGCTGGACAGCTGTGTGACTGGCTTCTAAGCAGCACAACACCTGCATGCAGTGTCTGTCTCCCTCTTCAAACCCAGAAAGGCTCACTGAGGTCTCCAGCCCAACCCCAGCTCCCCAACTTCAAGCTGCTTCACAGCTATTTGGGGAGACTCGGGCCTATGTCCAAGTGACACGTGAACAATCCAGGGCTGGAGAGCCCACAGGCTCCCCAGGTGGGACAATACCTATCGCAAAAGCTTTCTTTCCCGTATGTTGTGTGCTGCAGCTCCCAACCCCTGCTGGAATCACAACTGTCTGCCAGCGTCTTGTGCCGGCTGGATCCATCCCCAGGCTGGATGTTAAGTCCAGATGCTCTCACACAGCCTGTTGCAGTTAACATGATGGTTGCAAGGGTGCGCTGCTGACCTACGGTCTGTGTCCACGGCGGGCACTCGCCCCGTGCTGCCTGTCCTGTAGAGCTGCTCCCTGCCTGGCCTGTTGCAGCTTTGCACTGCCATTAGCCATTAGTGCAGTCCTACCCATGGCTCAGTAACTCTCTCCTGCCCATTCATGGGGCAGCAGGGGTGGTTCTTGCAGTCATCCTTGTCTCCTTTCATCCTGCCCCACTGCTCTGACAGGGAGAAGTGGAGAACCTGGTCCAGGCTGTTGGTTTTGATCGCTGTACCATTCTCCGGCCAGCGTGAGTAGCCTTGGAGGAGGGAAGGCAGAGGGCTTGGATGGGGTGGAGGGTTGCTAGGACAGCAGGCTGGGAGATGGAGAAAGAGAAAGGATGCATAAGGGGAGGGAAGTGAAGAAAGCCACCAGCTGCAAAATGCAGCTCATGGGTGAGCAGACTGCTTCCCAATGCTACAGAAAGGAAGCTCTGCAGTTTCCCAGGACCCATCCCAATGCTAGTGCCATGTGCCACACAAGGGCAAAAACCATGAACTGAAAGCAGAGGTTGGGGCCCATAGGTCAGAGCTTATCTCTGCATGGACCTTGACCTTATGGAGGGGAAATACTCACCTATGTCCTTCCAGCTGCACTGTGCCTTGCTGCCTAGGAGAACTGGCATCCTGCTTTTGGCAGCACAGTGGGGAAAGGAGTTTAGTGTCCAAGGGCTCAGCTCAGCCACATTTTGTGAGCCTGCCAAAGCCCCAAAGCCCGTGTGGGTTTAGGAAGCTGGTCTCTAGCCTTCCCCTGGGGATGGCTTCAGGCTGACCCACCTTACCTCCTTGTTCCACAGGGTGCTGCTGTGCAAGCGCCAGGAGTCCCGGCCCATGGAGTGGATAACTCAGCAGTTCCTGGGTGTTGTGGCTCAGGTCTTCCCCACTGCTTACTCAGTGCCTGTGGAAACGGTGGCCAGGGCTATGGTGGCCAGTGTGCTGCAGCCAGGCAAAGAGAAGGTGGATGTGCTGGAGAACAGGGCCATCCACGAACTGGGAAAGGCAGTGCCACAGCAGGGTACGTAGAGCAAAAGGGATGGCAGGAAAGAGATTGATTCACCATTCAGATGCTCTTTTGGGCTGAGAATGAACGCACGCATGGGAGAGGTGCAGGGTGCTTGCATGGCTAATGTGAAGCCAAAGGTGCACTTCTTTGCACAGTGGCTTGTTCTGTCCAGGGATCAAAAACACAGGTGCCGGGTGAGAAGAAATAATGTGCTCTGCTGCCTGGATCCAACACACAGATGTGGGTAGAAGTGGTGTAATCCAGGTCTTGAATAAAACCCTATGACTGATCTGTTTGTGCCAGCTTTGTGTTGAAATTATGTCTGTCACCAGTACATCAACAACCCAGCCTTATCTGTCCAGGTTGTGTCTTTCATTGACCCTTCAGGGAATGCACACATGCAAGCAGGAACAGCTCTCAGCTGTCTGTGCGGAGGCTGTGCCTCACAGAGCACACGGTGGCACCAGTGCTGCTTGGATAGTGGAACTCACAGATACTCAGCAGCAGCTGCTGAGGCGCCTGAGGGGATGGCTCTGCCCACAGCAGGTCTCTGCAAACAACACAGCCTGTCCTTGCTGATCTGCTCAGGGTGCAGAGGGACTGCTGCGGGGATGCAGCTGTTCAGATCTGGGCTGTCGCTTGGTACCTGTAGTCACATAAACACCACGCAGATGCTTGTGTTGACTTGAAAACACCTGTCCCTGCATGTCTCTCTGGGCTTTCCTTATGGACACGAATCAGAGCTCAGCCCCATGTTGCTGAAGGTACTCTACATGTGCAAGAGCTGAGGCCAGCCACATGCACATCTCCAAGTGGGCTTGCCCCTGCCCCACACTGCCCAGGTACCAGAAATGGAACAGGTTCCTTCTGTGGGCATGGAGTAGGCACGACGAGCAGCTGCAGCCCCAACTGTTCTCAGGCCTTCTGCTCAGGGTCGAGGAACTTGGTGGCTCCACAGCTGGGATGCAGGACTTACGTGACTCCCAAATTCCCAGCTGGCCAGAGTCCCAGTGCTCCGGATAATGCTGCTTTCCAGGATTTTCTCTGACCTGACCCATGGCTCCTGTGTCAGTGACTTGGATGTGGCAAATGGAGGGAGCCTGGATCTCATCTCTGTCATCTACACAAGTATTTTAATCATTGAACAGGACCTCAGAAAGTTGGCAGAGGCAGTGAGATGGTGCAAGGCCTGTACCCAAGAAAATCCTCAACCATGTGTGGGGCTTAGTTCAAAGGGTCCACAGAGCCACAGTTACTGCTCAGGCTGTTCCAGTGAAAGCAAAAGATACCTGTAGAGTAATATTTCATGTCCAAAGGGAAATGAGAGGTAGGCTGGTCAGATGCACCACACAAGTCTCAGAGGGGTGTTGAGCTTATGGAGCAGGAAAGCTGTTGAAGCATGCAGCACTGGGTTACAAAGGCGTAATGCACTCTTAGCTCTCAAAGAGATTTTTTAAAAAGGGGGTGTGCTTATACAGGGAAGTGGAAATGAACACCTCAAGTGGTAAGACCTTAAAAGAAGTGAAAATTGCATACAGATGAGAGAATGAAAAAAGAATGCAAGCTCTGGAAAGTTAGAGATGAAAGGCAAGCCCTTTCCTCAAGAAGACTTGAGGAAAGCATCCTAAAGGCATAAAAATTAATTATTACAATGTGAGAAGCAGAAAGGGAGTCTCAGGGACAGGATGTGAACAGGGTCTATAGGAAGAAAAGAGCCATCACAGAAAGGCTTGATGGGTTACTTGCATTGCCGTTTGATGTGAAGGAGCTCATATTACCATCAATGCTTAGGGGACACACTAAGCATGACTGTCCGAAAGCACTTGGGGGGGAGGGGGGGGGCGAGTGGGGGAGGAGGGGAATATTTTTAACCCCATTTTTAGAACACATGGTTAAAAATCTGCCAGAAGGAGAACTCAGATGAATTGCCAGATGCTCTCCTGGGTGAGAATTCCAGTGATCCCTTTACCAAAAAGTCAACATTGTTAAATATGATACTAGTTTTTAAAAAGTTCCAGTGGGAACCAGGAAAATCCAAAGCAGCTAGGCTGCCTTCTATAAAAGGCACATTGTTAGAAAGGATAATAAAGTCTGGAAATAACAGGGCCCAGGATAAATCGGGTGTAATAGGAGATTCCACATGGCTTTTGAGGGGGCAGTTGCAAGACACAAGCCTAGAGCACTCTTGGAGGAAACCAGCCATTGTGTACACAAGACAATCTGGTCCTCAGAGTGCACACGGATCTCCAAAAAGCTCTCCCAGAAGGGCTCTTAAAGAAATTAAGCTGTCGTGGGAAGAAAAGGAAGCTCTGTGTAGTTTCTTATTGGAAATATTTTCTTAGCAGTCTAAAGCCTTGAAACACACAAAACAAACATTTGCTGCACAAAGGTCTGTGGAAAATGCAAGCTATTTCTGTGTTGCCCTTGTTTCTGCTCAATAGTACACAGTTTCTTCTTCAGTGTTTCAGACACATCTCTGTTAAAATGCACAGCTGCAATCCCAACATACAGTATAACTTCCTTATAAACCTTTTGCATGGAGTTTCCTCACACATTTTGGACCTCAGTTCCCCAATTTGCTTTGTCCACTCATTAAACCCCCACAGGAGCAGGCAATTTGACCACCTAGGGCTGCCAGAGGTAAAGGAGGTAAAAGTCTTTAGGAGACAGACCCAGTTCTTTCATGGTGTCTCACTGGGCTCCTCCAAGCAGCAGGTCTGCAGAGATGGAGCCATGCCCCTGGCACGCCTGGCGCATCTCTCTGCTTTCCAGGGGCATGCAGCCCTGGTGGCAGCTGGGAGGAGAGCACGGAAGGGTGCTCGATGTCTGCTGGACAGCATTTGCACAAACCGCCTGGTCCCACAGATCTAAAACCTCCTGGGATTCCAATGCTGACTTTGTTACTGAAGATTACTGAGAGAGAATAACTGCATTCCCAATGGCTCACCAGCGAGTGCAGGGCTGTGGGGGTTTCCCATGCAGTACCATGGCCCTGCTGTCCTTTCCAGCCCTAAGCTGTGAGAACTGCTGGCACCTCTCGCCGAGTCCACACCACCATCCACTCCTCTCTGAGGCAGGGGATGCCTGGACAGCTGGCAAAGCATCCTGCAAACAGCATCATGCTTCAAAGGACATTTTCAAAGTAGCCTCTGAGCTGGCAGGCACTGACCTGGCACTCAGTGACATCCTGGTCACATCCCTGCTAGCAACTGTATGGCCCTGACATACTCTCTGACCCCAAGGGCAGTGGTACAGCCCAGCAAGAGAGCAGAGCTTGCAAGGCTGCTTTCCTTTGGAGAGCAGGGGCTGCACCCTGGCTGCTGGGAGCTGGAGTCCAGTTCAGGGGAGGCACCTCCATGCTAATAAAAGAGCCTCCTCCCAACTCCTCTGGGTAAAGGGCAGAATGATAGCAGCTCGAAAAGGAGTAAAGAACCTCCATCCTCTGCAGCTGCACTATTTCTTTCCCCACTGTGCAAACCACAAGGGTGACTGGTGGCCACCTCAATGCCAGCAGTGGGAAGGGGCAACCCACCAGACCCCAGGTCTGGTACCCGTGCCTGGGTTCATCTGGGGGGCTCTAACCAGCCCAAGCTCAGACAAACATCATTCAAGCATCCCATCCCTCTGTACTTTTTTTTTTTTTTCATTCAGTTTCCATTACAAACCAGTACAAAGCTAGCCCAAGCTCTCCAGGGAGGCACAGTTTCCAAGAGACTTCCAGCTTTCACTTACCGCGCTCACATGCTGAAATGCAGACAGTGTCTTACCACATAGTCCCAGAACAGGTCCAATATACAGCTGGAAGCCAGAGCCAGGCACAGCTCTGACACAGCTCAAAGAGCAAAAGAGAGCCCAGGGCTGAGCTTAGATGTAGCCCTGGGCTGGGGGGTAGGTAGGACTGGTCAGGGCAATGAGGGTTGTTGGTGCCCCAGGGTGTGGACAGCCAGGTTGGGAGCAAGGTTCCTATTCCCAGCTTCAAGTGTTAAACAAGGCACTCAGATGCACATTTTCATAGTTACCCAGATGCCAAGGCTGGGACCAGGCACATGGCAGGTTTTCAGGGGTGGTTGTGGTCACCCTGCCCACTCCAAGTGCTGCTAAGCTGTGTTAGAAGTGACTCTGTTGCAGCTGCTGGCCGTAGCTCAGCCTCTCCCTGAGCAGCCATGAGGGGGGCCAGCGAGCCAGGGCTTTGGCTGTGGGACCCCTCGAAGCCAGACTGGTCCCTGTGTTTGTCATGAGCTGCCCCTCAGCAGGCAGGCTCACTTGTTGGTGTTGCACCTACACTGTGCCTGGGTGCCTGGCTGAGGCTGGGAGAAACTCATACTGCAGGTGTTTTCAGACTCATCAAAGTGTCACTATTAGACAAAACCAGAACATTTGCTATGATGAAAAGACTTATTTTTTTCAAGCTTACATGGAAATAAACTTGCTCTGGAACAAAAGTCCCTATTACCCACCAGCTGATAGCCACTCTTGAAGCTGTGGATGCTTTGACAGTGGCCACAGCCTTTAAACTAACAGCAAGACTTCTTGTAAGAACTTTTATTTTTCTGAAAGTACCATTTTTCATTGGAAAATACCTCACTTGAATGAAGCATTTCTACCCAGCTCTTCTAAATACTGACCTGGAGCCTGATATGTCATTCAAAGAAACTCTGTGGGCTTCCTGAAGCCCCCCCCCCCTCCCCCCCCCGACAGCAGCTTGGCCCTTCCAATTTGATTACCTGATCTCACCCCAGAAAACCCACATCTTTTTCCCCCCTGTGTGAACTTAGAGAGGAGAAAACAAAATCCAGAAGCTGCTGGGGCCGGGGCCAGCTGCAGCAGGGCGGCCGGCATTGGTTACGGGGCTGGCGGGGGTCCAGCTCCCGGCGCTATATAGGAACGAGACGGGGAAGCTGGGCTGCAGACGGAGCCACTGCAGCCTGGCTTAGCCATCACTCACACTCTTCTCACGGCCGAGGAAACTACAGCCTGCCAAGATGTGCAAAGGATTAGCAGCGCTGCCCCACACGTGCCTGGAGAGGTGAGAGCGGCCAGGATGTGCGGGATGCCAGGGGGCTGCATCCCCACAGGGCTCTGCTGGGGAGGCAGGAGGCACAGGGGCTCTTCCTACAGCATGTCCCCTTGATGGACATCTCATGGGGACTGGGATTATCCAGCTCTGAACTGGGAGGGAAGGGAGGCTTTCTGGAGGTGGCTCATTGGGTGCTGCAAGTGGCTGAGACCCTTAGTGGGGTGAGCGCTGATTCAGTCCCAAACTACCCACTCTGACTTGGGAATCTCTCTGCTGGGTGAATTTGGGCTCCCTCAAACCCACCCCTCCACCTCCGCTGCTCCGAGCAGAAGTGCACTGTCGTCAGATCTTAATATTTGCAAAACACGGAGGAGGGGAGGAGGGAAAAAGCAGGAAAGAGGTTTTGCCTTTCTGAGGCAAAACCAGCGCTGGCTCAAATGTACTTCAAACCCTCTTTAACTGCCTGCATCTTGATTGCACATGGATTAGCCAGATCTGGCCCCTCCTCACGAGGCTCAGTTCCATGCAGAGCACCAGCTCTGCCTGGCTTATGGCACCCATCCTCATCTTCATCCCTATCCACCCTAGTGCTTGCCTCAAAACCTGCCCATGATGGTGTTGGCACTGCCTCCCAGGCTGCTCTCAACCCCTTGGGAGCCCAGGCAAGCTCCAGCCCTTTCCATGGTGATTGGAATCTGGGGTCTCCCTGCAGCATCAAGGCAATCAATGCTTCATCTAAGGAGGAAGCTTAGGGAAAGACTATACACGTGAATCCCCCAATGAGGATTCTTTCATGGCTGAAAATGCCTTAGCGCTGATTTTTAGATGAGAGTGAGGGGACAGTCACTGTTCTGGGGGTAGCTCCTGGGAAGTCCCAGCTGAAGTTGTTAGCTGATGCTCATTGCCCAAAAGCAAGACAAATTCCCTTCATGGGCACAAACAGGAATGTGAGCCTGTGACAGTTTCTTTGTTGGAAATGTGTCTTTGGGCTATCCTCATGACTCCATGCTCACCTTGCCTGCTCCCCTGCAGCCTCCTGCGCTACGGGCAGCCAAGCAGCACTCTTCCAGATGTGGGTGTTCCACATGTTTCTGCTCTGCTATCCCCCTTTGTTGTCACTCTTCTGACACTTTCTAACACTAAATTTTCTTAATAAAGGTTTTTCCCCCTTGTTGCTATGCTGGTGCCTACATCTGTTGTGCTCTCAAATCCTCACTCCTGAAGGTGGCCTCACTTACACTTTTGCACGCGGAGTTTGGACTGCGTTTGTCCCATGCGCATCACTTTGCATTGCTCTACAAGGCATTCCAACAGCTGCTTCTTTGCCAGTCTCACAAGACCTTTCCCCAGATCCTCACAACTTGTCCCTGAGTACCATACCCAAGGAGTGCAATATCTGCTCCTTGGCCACTGACCCCCTTCTCCCAATGCATGTGATGTTTAACAGCAATGTCCCAGCCCGCATTCCCATAGCACCATCCCCACAGTTGTGTGTTACCTTTCCCACGCTGTCATCCATGAGATCTCCTTCCCCCCTGCAGCTTCTTGGTGTCTGGAAAACCCACCCAAGATCCTCTGCAGACCCAAGGAGCTGGTACCCAATGACTCCCCACAGAACATGCTTGCTGGCCTCTTCAGAGAGGGATGGTAGATTGGGAGGAATCTCTTCCTACAGCCAGAGCTGCCTTGACTCCTCTCCAATAGACCATATTTGTCCATGTGTCCACCATGGATCTGACAGAGCTGCCGCTGACATGTCCATACAGCATCACACTTGAAGCTTTATGCCTCCTTGAATCCCCTCTGGAGCCTTTTTCCCCTCAAGGGGCATTTCCTCTGGCACCTCCCTGCCCTCAGGCACAGCAGCACCTTTAGCTTGCAGCTATAACTTTAACTCCTTTGAGCTTCTATTTTTATTTTGTTTTTAAAGCCGGAGTCTCTCTTGGCCCTCCCCAGCAGCCTTCTTGCTCTTGATGTGTTTGACAGAGCCCATATTTTCTATTAATGCTTCTTGGAAGCTGTTTCTCAGACTTTTTCTTGGCATTCTCCCATCTGTTCTCACACTTAACCTTCCACCGTTTACGGTCCTCTTGCTCTTTTTCACTCAGCCACAGCTGGGTTTTTTTGAAGGATGCCTTTTTGTTTATAGCTGCCTTTTTTACCCTGCTGTTTAGCCTTCGCTGAAGCCTTGCTTGAAAGCTTGTAATCCATCTACTGGAGGATGCCAAGATGGTGTCTTTAAATAGCTCTTCCCTCCCTCAGCCTGCAGACTCTCAGCCCACTCCCATCCTTCCTTTAAGCAACCTTCCTCACCTCTGCTGTCTCCATGGATTTCATAAAGCTCCCACAGCCAGGACTTGTGCTGGTTCAGGGGGGAGGTTCTTGCTGCTGTCCCCACACCAGGACTTGCAGGATTTCAGCAGGGTGGGCAGCCACTGGTGGTCCATTGACAGCCAGGGATGGAACAGGATGGAGCCATCCCAAGAGCAGTGGGGCTTCAATATAGATCTAACAGCACAGCTGAGGAAAGAGGGACCCAGGGCTGAATTTAAATGGAGGCCCATTAATGTGCAGGGTGTGGGGCTCAGCTGGGGCTGCTCAGGAGCATTAAGTCAGTGTCAGTGCCCTTTGAGCCTGAGAGATGTTGGCCATAAGTCGCTGTCAGAGAATGGGAATCAGAGAGAAGGATTTTGAACCAGGACTGAGCATTATCCAGATCACTTGCTGCTGTGTGAAACTACTATCAATTGCATCCAAACCTTGCGTGGATGTTGGCTTATCCACACCAGGGCAGGGGAGTCCCCAGGTCCTGCTCAAACAGCGGCAGAGTCCTGGTCCTGTCTTCCCATCTCCTTAGGTCATTGTGGGCTAGATTTGACTCTTGATGCCCCTGTTCCCAGCACAGCTTGTCTTATCTGCCTGCTTGCTTGGGACCCCCTCGCATCCACCATCCTTGTTTCAGAAGTGGGCAACCCCTTCCCCTTTCTCTTTCCCCCTTGTCCTGCCAGATGAACCTCCCATGATCAGGCACTTGGTCCAGTTTCCTGAAGGGTGCACAGCACCCAGCACCAGGAGCAGGTTGGCCATGGCAATATCCCCAGCTCTACCCTCCTGAGAGCTGGACTGTGGCAAGGAGATACACAAGGTGGCAGACAGCATTTCTACTCAGCCCCTCTTTGAGAGATTCTCCCTGAGCCCATGTGCCCCTTTCCCTGTGGGGACCTGTAGACCCAGGCACCGATGTCTGGAAAAGCAGAGCTAAGGGAGAGGCCATCCTGCCCCATCAGCTTTGCTGAGGCACCCTCTGCGCCCACCCATGGCTTTGGTGCTAATGGGGCTGCATTTCCTGCCCGCTTCACCTGCTCCCCATCGCTACAGTTGTGCCATCCCCTTGGGTCAGGGCAATGCCATCGGTGTCCCAGCATGCTGGTGCTGGACAGCAGGGTGCCAAGGGGCACCTGAGGCTTGCAGGAGAGCCAGCCCCAGGCAGTGGACATCAGGAGCCAGCTCCAACTTCAAGGATTTATCTACATTTTCTTTATTTGTTAGAGGGAGCTGGACAAACGGTGCACGGCAGCATCCCTCTCCCGGACACCTCAGTGTGGGAGCGTGGTGACCTCATTGCCCTTTGCCTAGGGTCCTAGTCTTTCCAAGATTCAAGTTTTTACAGAAGCACTAGCAATAGAAACTGTCCCTGTAGCTGCTGACATTTTCCATGAAAACAGTTGGGTTTCTGGGTGTGTGCTGCCCCGTGCCGTACACCCCCGGTGGGTGGTCTGTGCAGCCCCAAACTGAGCTGCTTGCTCCAGCTGGCCCTGCTTTCTTCTTTCATGTAAGAGTGGCTGGTTAGAGGCAGGTTTCTGCAGATGAAGGTGGAGGGCAGCTGGCGGGGAGCAGAGCAGACACCCCTGTGACAGGTCTCGAAAAGTCACCCACGGGGACTGGCGGGTGGAAACCAAAACACTGAGTGAGTTTTATAAGGAGGGAAAAAATTAAAGGAATTGAAATAAAATAGCAGACATAGCAAGGGAACAATCATCCACAGAGGGCTTGTGAAAATAAACAGCAGAGAAGAAAATTGCAGGGAGCCCTGAAGCCAGGGAGCTGCAGCCTGACTTTGCCAGCCATCCCAAAAGTTAGCCTGTGAGGAGCAGTGTGTCCCCTTGCTCTCCTTCACCTCCTGTACCAACAAGATGACCTGGAAGCCACCAAATGTTGCTGTGCCATGGAAAAGTCCTACCCTGCAAAGTTGAGGCTTTGGGGGTCTGTTTTCAACCCTTTATTTCTTGATTCTTATGCAGCACACCTCAGTGTTCCCTGCAAAACTCATCTTGCTCCTGCTACCACCACTGAGCTGCAGTGGGGGGAGTCTTCTTGGGAGTTTTAGATGCTCAGGACCTCATTGCAAATTGTATTGCACAAAAAGGAACATTTTGGGAGACGTCTGAGCTTGCTGTAAAGCCTCAGGACCCCTCTTGTCTCTGCATCCTCCAAACAGATGTCTGAAGGGTGGCCTTGGGGCAATGAGAACTGGCACATAGCCTTTGGCAGTCAGCGTACTTTGCTTCTTACCCCTCTGCTTCGGGGTAAGGCAGCACCCCGGATGTGTCTATTTGCAGGACCTTTCCCACTGCAGTTATAAGGCTTATATATTACTTACATATATGCTATATATACACACATATATGTATCTATAAGGGCACCCTGCTCTGAGTGCCATCAGAGTGGTGGGCACAGAGTGGGACAGGGCTCGGTGGGGCAGGCACTGCCGTGCAGCCCAGCACAGCACCCGCACAGCCTCCTCCCTGGAGGCAGCTCCTTCACCTCTTCACCAGCACTTCTTCAGGCTCATCACTATAGAGACTGAGTGCTGCACACACGTCCCTAATTCACCATCAGAGCAGCCTGCCAGCTCTGCTGATACAATTATCCCAGCCACAGATGGGGACAGAGCAAAGAGATCAAGATCAAGAGCTGCCACTAATGCAGAGTGCCCAGTTTGAAAAACCACAGCCAGACGCAGCTTTTACAGCATTAGGGTTCATTTGTTCAACTGTAATTAATTACAGAGCTTTGTACCCCACAAGTGGCTGTGCCGGGATCCTCACGGGCACAGGGCATGGACTGTGAATGTCCCCACTGCCCCATTCCTCTGCCTGACCTGTGTGTGTTCGTCCTCTCCTGCAGGGCCAAGGAGATCAAGATGAAACTGGGCACACTGCTCCAGAAGCCAGACTCAACCATTGACTTCATTATCCCATACCCGGAGAAGCCAGAAAAGCCACCCAAGGCCCAGAAGTGAGTACTGTGCCAGGATGGGCTGTGCTGGCACCTGTGCCCAGCCAGTGGGGCAGGTACAAGCCCCTTTTGGGATGCAGAGACACTGAAGCCCTGCTGTGGAAGAGCACAGCAGGCTGCATGTGGCAGGCAGCTCATGGCACACTCCTCATGGCCCACCTGCTAAGTACAGGCTCAGGAAGTTATGTCAGGGCAGCATGAGACATATCAGGCAATACAGCTCTATGGAAACTAGATTTCCCATGGAAACTCAATTTATTTTTTATGAGATTTCATGTTATTGGATAAAGGTTTTCCCAGAGGCATATGGCACTTGGACTTCTCTGAGTCACCTGCCTCAGCCCAGAGGTGCCAGCCTTCACAGCCATCTGGCTTTGGGATGAAAGCATGTCCCTGAGCTGGGTGTGTGACCGTGTGGTGTGATGCCTGACTCTGGGCAGCTCTACGGTGATAGCACCTCCTCACCTTATTGCCTTTGGCTCGAGCCACTGCTCTCCAGGACCGAGCTGGTGTATAATATTGGCTGTGTTTTATCAATATTACTGATGCACATGAAACATTAGTTACTTTGCCTGCTAATCCAGGCTGTGGGGGGTGATATGCAGGGGGACCATTGCCGGCACGGTGCCTGCTTGTCTCAGTGCTGCCTGGCAAGGGCTGCCCGGGTCAAGCAGAGTAGACAGAGCCCCAGTGGATGGTGCAGTTTGCACTCTGTTGCTGCCATGCCCCAGATGCCTCTGTGATGGAAACACATTTGTCCCCATTAGCTGACCCCAAAGAAAGCCATAGAACATCCTCACTCCCCACCGCCTGGAGGAGTTGTTTTCTCCTGCACTGCGATGCTGTGCAGCCTCGTCATCACTCACCTGTCAGCATCTCGCTTGCTGTTAATATCATCCCTGGGACATTCAGATAATGTGAAAGTGAATTTGGTAGTTTCCAGGAAATCTGGATTGTGTTGGGTTGCTGCAGCGATGCTTCCCCTCACGGGGGTATGAAGTCACCTGATAGGAACACGGGGGTGGGAATGGGGAAGGTGGGGAGGAGGAAAGTTTTAGATCCTTGATAGAAGTGCAAATGCAATTCAAGGTCCAGAAAGTGAATGATCAGAACCTCCCTTGTGGTACTTACTGCTGGATGCTGGTAGTTGGATGACAAGTGAGGCCTGAGCAAGCCTTGCTTTCCTGCTGTTCCCCTCTCCTGCTGGAGCCACACGGGCAGCAGCACCTACACTTCCCCCAGATCCAACACTGCAGCACCAGACTGTCCTGCCCATACTCCCTGGGTTGCTCTGCTCACCCAGGGGCGTCAGCCTGGCATGTGACCCCTGTAACCGCAAAGCAAGTTGCACAGGATCTTCCTTTACCTTCCAGCCAACACTGGGCATTGCCCTGGTGGGACATAGGGCAGAAACCACGAGTCCTTGGTTAAAGTCCCCGGGGCTTAAATAAAACAACAAAAAAACCCTCACAAACAAAAAACCCCTCAAAACTCTTCAGTCACATTGCAAGAATTGCATTGAAAAATGTATTTAAAAACACACACACACCAGAAAAAAAAAAAAAAAAGAAAAAAAAAAGGAGGAAAAACCATGCAGCTGGAAAACACTGGAGGTTTCCACTGGGAAGGGTGCCGAGGCCATTGTCCTGCCCTGCCTAGGGGCGTGGGAACAGGACAGACAGGCTGTGGGAGTGGAGGACGCTGACCCCAGCCCCAGCAGCACAGGGCCAGAATGACCAAGCCCCTGTGCCCCATGCCAGCAGGGAGCATCCTTCCTCACCCCAGCAGGAAAACATAGAGATGCATCCCAGCTGCCTGCAGAGCTGCTGCTCCACCGTCCCATGCACAGGCAGTGAGGTGAGGACACGGGTGGCTGCAGAGAGGACTCGCTTTGCAACCTGCCCAGCCCCATTCTTGCCTTCTCCAGCACTCGGCTCTCCCCAGGAGGAGAGCACTAATGCTGCAATGCAGCAGCATCCCCATTCCATCCCCAGACCATCACCTTCACTCTGCAAGTCTCTGCAGTTTGTTACTCCATTTCTTCCCACTGTTAAAGGAATTATTTAAGAACCTGGAGCTCAAACTGGGGCTGTGGGGTAAGCATGGACCACCTGGGCTTTCTTTACTCTCTTCAGGCCATCATCAGAGGAGGCTCTGCAGTGGCGTGACTCCTTGGAGAAGCTCCTGCAAAACCCCTGTAAGTCCACATGCCCCCATGGTCAGTCACTTCCCCTCTTTCCACATCCCCCCTGTTGCTTGGTCCCCTTGGCACCACCAGTGCTCAGCAAGGGCTTGCCCCTCCCCACAGACGGGCTCGCCAGCTTCCTCAGCTTCCTGCGCTCCGAGTTCAGCGAGGAGAATGCTGAGTTTTGGGTGGCCTGTGAGGACTACAAGAAAACTAAATCCCCTGTGAAGATGGCAGAAAAGGCCAAAAAGATCTATGAGGAGTTCATCCAGACAGAGGCACCCAAAGAGGTCAGTGTCCATGGGGCAGGAGATGGTACTGGGAGGGGTGAGGCTGCTGCACTGTTGGCCTCCATCCCAAAGAAGAGTTGTGGCTGCAGGGCACCTTATGCTATGGTTGGAGGGCTGTACTCTTGGCAAGGGGCAGCCCCATCCCCACATGCTGCATTCCCAGCCTTCACAGCCCTGGTGCCTCTGTTTGCATGCTCAGCTTTGCTGGGCTGTCTCCTGTCATCGGCACTTCCAACATATGCCTGTCCCCCTCTTCCCCAAAGAGGGCTGACATTAATTATAAGGGGTAATAATGTACAGTAATCCTTCTCCACAAGTTAGTTTTGCAGCAGGACAGAATTCGTCCTTACAGTTTTGCCACTAGTAATTCCTCCAGAGAAATGAACCTGCTTCAGTCCCTCCCCACAGCCTTTGTGTGATTGTTGAAGGGACAGAGCAGGTGAGGGGAAATGCCACCGCCCACCCCTCCAAAGGCAAGGTCCCCATCCCTCTTACACTCCCATCACAGGTAAACATCGACCACTTCACCAAAGCTGTGACTATGAAGAACCTGGTGGAGCCATCATCAACCAGCTTTGACATGGCCCAGAAGAGGATCTTTGCCCTGATGGAGAAAGACTCCCTGCCCAGATTTGTGCGGTCGGAGTTTTATCAGGAGTTAATCAAGTAGCAATGTGGCAGGGCTGTGCAAGGCATCCCCACTGCTTCTGTCTAAACACCCGCCCCCTCTCCTACAGCTGCTTTGCTTTCTTCATACCACCCTAGAAGAGCACCCAGGGGTGTTGCTAAACATCTCTCCCCATGCTTTGGATTGTCAGATGTCCTGGTGTTTCCTCTCTTACCGTCTCTTTCCTCTCCCACAAAAGACCAATTTGCAGAAATTCCCTGGAGTTGGGACCCAGAAGGGTGTCAGAGCAGCCTCAGCTTCACAGTGTCTGGGAGCCACTTGGGCAGCTGCCATATCCCTGGCACTGTGGAGCTTGGCGTTAGCTGGAGGCTCTGAAGTGCCAACTCTGCCTTCTTAGGACTCCTTAGGATGTGACAGTTTTTCTCACAGTGTTGCCCATATTGCTGGTTTGGCCCAGGCTCGCTCGCTCCTCCCAACTTGCCAGGGTGCTGTTGAGACTGTGCAGGTACGCTGCAGGTTCTTGCCTCCCTGGCCAAGGTGCAGGGTGAGACATGTCCTCTACCTGATCGGCATCATCTTGTCTTCAGAAAGCAGCTGAGCAGCAGGCACAGTGACAGCTGTACAGGGACGGGGGCATGGCAAGGACAGCGTGACAGTTGTACAGCAGGGATGGCAGGATGGCAGGGATGGCACAACCAGACGCCACACAGCCACGTGCTGCAGGGTGCACTTGGCTAGCACCAGGGGTGAGCAGAGCAAGCCTGCAGCACCTCTCCCTCTAGCAGCTCTACTCAGAGTCAGCTGTGAGACAGCCTGTTTGCTTCACACTAAAGACAGTAAAGAGGCTAAAATGAGATCTGTTTGTCCAAAACACCAGGACAGTTTAGCAACCCAGAACTCCTGCTCTCTCCAACCTTTGCACAACATCCCGAGCTCCCAGTCCACAGCCCGTGCCATGTCCCAGTGCTGGTGTACAGCCCACACAGGGCTGTCATCTGTGGTGTGCTGGGATGGCACCTCTGGGGGTTGCTGCAGGGGTTTCTTGCTCCAGTTACTTCTCTCTGCAGTAGGCACACCAAAGTGATACTTCTGCACAAACCCAACTGAGGGGCATCGACCAGAGGAGGGAGGAAAGTCATGCTGGGGGTTAAAAAAGCTGCAATTGCAGCACTTCAGATCCAATTTGAAACACCCAAACCCAAACTCAAAACCATCATTGGAAATAAGAAAAATAAACCCCTGGATTCTCGAACAGATGCAAACTGCCGAGTTTGTGTAGCCTGCATCTCTCTCTCCTGTCTCCTCCCATTTGCCAAGGAAATGTGTTTTCATAGGCTGTTTCTAAAAAGACCAGCTCTTTTCTAATGATTCAAGGCCAGCCCACTGGTAACAGAATAAATCATACCTGAGGATGGGGCAAGGGCATACATGAAAAGCAGCTGAGATCTCATTTCAGCCTCGAAGCAAATGCGATGAACCCCTGCTCAATGAGGTCTCTGTTTCATCCCCATGGTGGTTTCCTGGTGCAGCATCCACAGAGTCATGGCTTGCAAGGAGCTCCTTCAGCCAGCAACCTGACCAATGCCAGCAAAATAACCCATGTCCGTGCTGCCTCCAGGCATCCTGGACCAGCCCCCTTCCCCAGGCTGCTCAACCTCGCTGCAAATCATAGGACTCCATGCAAAATGCGGTAACATAAACAACAAGTTTGCCAGCCTCTTCAAGACTTTCAAAATCTGATCAAAACCCCACCAGCCCCAAATATTTATAAGTTGTCACTATGGTGATGAAGAAAAATACATCCCAAGCTGCAGGAAGTGGGCTATGTTTTCAAGGCAGGAGTGGGGAGGCAGGAAAAGAATGGAGGCAGTCACAAATGTGACTTTTTTTTTTTGTAAAAACACTGGAGCAAAAGGTCTGGGAAAGTTGGTGCTGGAGCAGCAGGGGTGAATGCAGGGGGTGGCCTGGGTGGCCCCAAAGAGCCCAACAGAGCCCATGAGCATCAGGAGGGTCCCATCTAAAGGGCACAGGATCCCCCATCAGTGCCCACTACTCGGAGCAGGGGAGGCAGGAGCAGGGCTGGGCGTGGGATGGGGGGCTTGGCCAGCCCCTCTGATGCAGAGTGCTCCCCCCACCTCTGCCTGCACATGCTCTGTGCACCCTCCCAACATCTCCATGAACTGGTGTCAGTACAAGCGGGTTCAGCACGTTCAAGCTCCTTACTTACAGCGTGACTCAGAAATGCAAAACCAAACAGGCTTCCCTGCAGAAAGACCTAGATCTTTCATTTCTACTTAATCCTTTGGCAGCTATTTCCAGATTCCCTCACATGTTTCACAGTTAAATGCCACCACCAACGCCATAAGGTCGGGATGCTGCTGGAGGCTATCTTGCTATGCACCATCAAAACCTGAGACGTCAGTAGCTGCAACAGCGATGCGTGGGGCAGGGAGAAGGTGTCTAGGTATGTATGTGCTGAAAAGAAAGGTGGAGGCTGGATTCAGGAGAGATGAAACAGTTCTACTGGAAATCCCTCCCTGGCTCAATTTCTGCTAAAATGCTGGAAGTCTACTTTGGGGGCTCCCAGTGATCTACTGAGTGGCCATAAAATGTGGCCCCTGAAGAACTTTAGAGCTCTTGGGAAGTTGTGTTTGTGTAGAAGGGTCACTTGGCTAATTATTCAGGTAGGCTCTCCCAGAAAGGTGGCAATGCCTGTACCCAGCCCCTGGCCCAGCCTTCCACAGGCCCAGAGGTATTACTGTTGGGCTGATATCAACCATCATATTTCTGGTGGGAAATGCTTCATGTATTTTATCATTTTTGCTCTCTTGAAATATGGCATATATAGCACTATACACATAACACATACATCTGTATTCCTATAGTCATATATAAGTATACACATACACATACATACATACTTGTAGCGTGGGCATCTGGATCCCCTGTGAGTCAGAGAGTCAAAAAGCAGAGTTTCTGGATATTGTGCTTGGAGTCCATCACAGAGATGAGCATGTGTGGGTTTAGTGTGGTCCCAGACCCCCTGGAAGGAGACCTTGGCCATCCACCCAAGCGAACACAAAGATACATCCTCCGAAACATCCTCTGGAATTACCCTGTGCCCACAGCCCCGGTGCATCCTGGCACCTGAGCTGGTGCAGAGGCAGGTCTCGTGCTATCTGAGGGACCCCAACCCCTGCCGTGGGGCAAGGCAACCCCATGCTGCAGCCAGGGCCCCCAGGCACCAGGCACTGCCTCCACGCCCGCCCAGTGCCTACTCTCTGCCATGGGGACATATGGAAAAGGGCTCTCTGCAGCTGCACCCCTAGGATTAGCACTGGGGGATGGTTTGGCTGTGTGTTTTATGGTGACTTCAGTGACCAGGAGCCTCACATCTCACCAGTCACGGTGTGAACAGCCAGGTCTTGCCCCACAGGCTCAGGCAGGGCTCTGGCAGTGCTGCCCAGTCCCAGCCTTGGGGACTGCCAAAGCCTGTGAGGCAGTGGCAGCCACAGGGCTGAGGGTGTCCCAGGGCTCATCTAGGCTCCCCCCAGTTTTTGGTCACTCCCTGGAAGGTGTTGTGGCCACGGTCAGGAAGGAGGAACAGCTGCTCACACACATGAGGAGGTTTTTGGTCTGAAGTTCTTTGTGTAATTTCCACTAGAGAGCTTTATGTGGGGAAGACGTGAGGCACTGGTGTGCAGAGGAACTGGTTGTGTTAACCCATATTCTTGTACCACTCAGTAATCCACATATAAACATGTATTTCTGCTACTATCTCAATGGACTGTTCATTTTGTCTCTTTGCACTGTGTTTCCTTACCCTCTACAGAGCACTCCCAAAACTTGTGCCCAAAAGTCCTGGCCTCTGAGAGCTTCTGCTGCAATGATGTGATGGTTTCCTAGTAAACTGAAAAGGGGATAAAAGTGTCACCCCAGGAGGCTGATCCAGCAGAAACTGCCCAGGGCCAGTGCAGCAGAGACACTCCCAGCCCCACTGCCTGGGTGCTGCCTCAGGCTTTGAGTCGCAGGATCTGCTCACACTCCAGCAGCAGCAGCAGCAGCTGCAGAGCCACAGGGGCTGAGCAAGGGACAGCCCTGCTCCCTCCACTCACAGTGTCCGAGCCCAGGGACAGGCTCAGCTCTGAACTAAAATGTGTTCCTCTCTGGAGCTCAGCTGGAAAAGCATCTGCAGCAAGGAAGTGCTCTCTGATGTTCCCCACTCCAAAGCTGTTAAGGGGTGCCTCACACTCATCCCAGACCCTGGGAAGGGATGGGTGGTCCCGGTGCTGAGCTGGTGGTCAGGCACAGCATGGACCCCTAAAATCCCCACATCCCCCAACCTCATGGTGCCGAGAGTGTCTGAAGCATATAATGGCTTAATAACTTAAAACAACCTCTGAGTGAAGCCACATATAAAATGACTCTTTAGAGCAACCTTGGCCAGTGAATTGGATCTTCATGCATGTTCTTGGGTTCACCAATGGCATTTTAGAAGGGACTAACGCAAACATTTTTATTTAGAATGTATTCATCATTGTTTAAATATCAATACAGATTTTGCAATAGTTATCAAGAGTTCCCAGTACCAGGGGAAAATAAAACATAGCCACATGCTTGGCTGTGTTCAGCACTTTAGCAAGCCTCTCCATCTCTTAGCTGGACATGCAGGGTGATATGCGTCAGTACATCGAATAAATAAAGCAAATGTTAGAAAAGAAATTTCTCTATGGGCTTGGAGAACCACAGCCTCCTCCTGCCATGCCGGTATGAGAACTGTTGTCTGGACTGGGAAGCAGAGCACGGAACACACAGTTGCGAGAGCAGCAATACCTAATTAAGGAGAGACAAGGGCTGGGGGAGAGTGAGATACCCAGTGCTGCAGCCCAAGGCAGCAAGTTCTGCAGCTTCTTCTTGTGCTTCCAACTGCAGGTCAGTGCCAGTCCCAAAGCCCACAGCAAAGGCCGTGTCTAACCACAGCGACTAAAAAGTAGGCTGCCTTCTGGCCCAGGAGCAGTATTGAGATAGATATATTCCTATTCCTCCTATCATTTTCAGGAAAAGTGAGCCATGCTACTACTGAGATGCAAACTCACATAAATATCATTATAAAAACCCTCAACATTTTCAAGTACTCCCAAGCAGGGCCTTTCCTCCCCAGCTGTTGTGGTCCTATTCTGTCACAAACTGGTCCATACAAACCAGGATAGGCAAACCTGAATCCAAATCACACTCCCAGAGTCAGTCTGTCAGTCTAGGAGAGAAGGAATGTGTTTCTGTTCTGCTCAGCTAAAGTATTTAACTTGGGAGCATGAAGTTCACAATTAATAATATATGAAAAAATGAACCTCCCCCAAAAGAATAACTCTGTATAACCCTAGGAAAGGTCCTTGGCCAGCATAAACGTGATGCTACAGAGGGAGCAGTAGCCAGAGGGAAGAGCTTCCCTGTGATGATCGAGGGAGGCTGTCTGAGAAGTTTTGGACTCCCTTGGAAAAAGAGCAGGAACTTGTCCTATTCCTGATTACTGCAATGCAGCACAGCCTGAGCTCTGAGCAAATACTCCTGACAGCCTAGACATTTGGGAGCTATATGAACAGTTAAGGACCAGAGCAAGTCCTTTCCACCTAAGCTTTTGCAGATTACAAAGGGGAGATCACAGTCCCCAATGCTTCCCTTGGCTTCCTCTCTGCCCTGCTCCTTGGCTGGGTGTCACGGGGTGACACCACAAGGCTGGTCCCTCGGCAGGCTGTGCCGGGCCTGAGCATGAGCTCCCCAGCACCTTCCTGGGCTTGCCAGACCCGCAGTGACTGCACCCAGCCTTCCTGTCAGACACAGACCCCAGCACTCCTACACCGACGGAGTCAGAGGAGGGTTTGCTACACAAACTGAGCCTGGATTGGGTTACAAATGCTGGCTGTTGCATGACATGGGATACAACTGGGACATTAGACAGCTATTGGAGACAGCTCTGTTGCTTCATGCCAATGAATGCTTTTGCTGCCATATATTCTTGCGAGAGCCCAGCCCGCACCTGCCTCGCTGCAGGTTCAGGCACACTGAGAGATGATGTTAGAGTTGCAGTCTAAGGTGTGAGTGTGGTTTCTTTTGCAGTTTTCGGGCCCACAGCCAGCCCCAGGTGGGCTGACCAAGTCCAGGTAGTAAGGGGACTTGAGGAAACGGCGGTAAGAATCCTTTTCCATGAGGGTGAATATTTTTCTCTGAGCCTCATCAAAGCAGGACAGTGTAGGCTCCAGCACATTGTGGCTCGTCTTTTCCCGTGTGCATGAATCCAAGTTCACCTGTGGGCCAAAGGGACAGTGTAAGTAGAATCTGTCCCAGAAGGTGCTGGCATAGGAAAGGGAAAAGAAGTGTCTCTCCACCAAGTGTGCTTGGTGAGCAGCTGTCTGAAATGGCTGTTTGACACCCTGTAGCCTTGGCAGAATCTGTGCAGCTGGATACCAAAGCATCCCTGCTGCCAGCGTAACTGCTGGGGAGACTGATACACATCCCTCTGGGATGCAGCCAGCCAAGAAACTCCAACTGCATGGGAGCAGCTGGAACACTGGGAATCATAGTCCTCTCTGGCTTCTCACATTTGAGTGTGCACATGAAATGGCCATGTGGTTGTAACTAAACACACTTTCTATGCAAGTTAACACAAAAGCAATAAAAATGACACCATTTCCTTGCTAACAAGCAGAGGAGCAGAACTCTTCCTCTCTTGTGAAACTACCAGTCTCTACTTCCCAGTACTGCTGGCCTGGTTCAGAATTAGGATGATACCTTAGCCCAAGAAATGTTCCGTGCACGTACCTCTTTTGTGGCCTGCACAGAGATGAACTCATCATAGATCTTTCTGGCCTTGGGGCTGAGCTTGGCTGGTGACTTGGTTTTCTTGTAGTCCTCACAACTGACCCAGAACTCAATGTTTTCCTCACTGTACTCAGATTTGAGAAAAGCACGGAAAGCAGCCAGTCCTCCTATGGATCGTTTAGAGAAAAACCAGATCAGGTAAGATTCCTGAACAGTCATACCCATAAACCCCAGCAAACAGTGGGTTCTCCTTCCCAGAAAGGAATGAGGAGCTCCCCTGGGTCTAGCAGCAGGGACAGCTGCTGCCTCCACGACAGTCACTCCTGCGTGCCAATGGAGGCTGGAATTTACAGTCTCATGGGGATGTCACACGTGGGTCCTCAGCTGCCTGCTCCCCTCACTGTGACCTTCAGTGTCTCAACCAGGAGAACAAAAGCAACTCGTGTGCTCCCATGAGGCTCTGAGGAGACAGCCAACACACTCCACAAGGTCTCAGGCCATGGGAACCATGTGAAGGAAACCTCAAGGACATCAGTCATGCCCGGAACTGATGGGAAGACAAAGTCTCCCATGGGCTCAGCTGCAAACAATATCCCTTACTTTTTGATTCTTGTTTAACCCATCATAAACTGCGTGCTCCAGTCTTGCCCTCCCCCTACACAGGGGCTAAGCCAGTTGCCTTTACAAATGGGACAGCTCAGCAGTAGGTCAAAGCCACGCTCATGATTCATTGGGATTGACCCTTGGATCTCAGCAAGGGGACCCTTCACCATCCCTTCCAGAGGTCTGTGTGGCCAAATGAGATCCTGTGTGCTCCTAAGAGGCATAAGATAACATCCTATGACCCCTCCCAGAACTGCTCACAGCACACACACTCTGCAGGCAGCGTAAGGTCCCTCTTTACTTACTCTCATGATGGATCAAATTTTCCAAAGAGTCTGCCCATTTTCTCACTTCCTCTTGGCTAAGCCTAATAGGAGACAAAGAGAGAAACAGAGGAAAGAGTTAAGGGGAGTACAGAAGGGACAAATTTAGGTTTTCTGGTCAGTATCATTAGAAAATCTTTTTCTCTAATTGTTGTAGATTGTTGTAAAAGCACACATGAGAGACTAAGAATGAAAGATACCCCCAGGGATCCCAGATCTAATCTACAGAAATTTTGGTTTGCAATTCCCATCACCAGACATGGACTGGAAGGGAATTTTCCTGGAAAAATCATTGTGGAATTTATGGTTACTTTGTGAGAGGGGTGCATCTTTGCTGGAGCACAGACTCTTACAGGTCATATCACTGAACTCCAAAGGGCTGATTTCTTTAGTATGTCGGGGGAACAGCAGTTATGTGGGAGAGAGGGGAGTATGGGAACTAGAAACATATGGGGGATGTGTGAACACATCCCGCATTCATTCCTCCTACCATACTAGAACATCTGGGCCTCATCTATTCCAGAAGCATACCGTGGCCTTTGGAGTCCTCTTTGGAGAGAATATCATCTCCTTGCACCAGTGATACCCTGACAGGCTGCTCAGTCAGTTTTCTGTGTCAGCACCTCTGTGCAGTTGCATGGACCATTGCACAAATCCAGCTCCAAGAGACAGTGATGCTGATTCTGCAATGTGTCCAGGGGCTTTGGGACTGGGATGGCGCTATTCACCTGCCCTGGAGACAGCACATGCCTTCCTACCTGTACATGCACATTGAATCACAGAAATGTTGGCAGAAGGGGATCTCTAGTTCAATCTTCTTCATGTAAAGGGACTGTTAACACTTCAGGACTATTGCCACACTAGATTCAAACACAGGTATTCAAGAGGAACTGGGAAGCAGCAGCAGAAACGCTAATGGAATCCAGCTTGATGGAGGAGGAAACAACACGCTGCAGCCATCCAGGGCTTAACCACATGACACCATTTGCTCTTACCTCTGGCTTGAAGATATCTTCTCCTTCTTGCCTTGGGAAGAGCTGTAGTCACAGGAATCTGACTTCTGCAGCAAGAAGCCCAGACGGTGCTTCATGTCTTTGGCACTGAAAGAAACAAATCAAGAAGATTAAGATAATACATTACACTCCTTCTGCAGCCTCCTCACCACACAAGCTCCTTCAGCACTACTCAGTGGCACAAATGCAGATCACTGCTAGTGACTCCATTGCTGACTTTACACTCCTCACATAATGCACACAATTTCTGTTTCTAGACTAACAGTACAATGTCAAAGAAGTAATTTTTAATGTTCAGCAGCACCATTTTCTTGCTGAGAAGGTCATCAGCCTGGAGACAGGGCTGGCAATGCTGTTTTCCTACTGTTTGCAGTTAAAATATTGTGATAGAAAAGCATCCCCATGCTGTGTGTATCACTTCTCCTTAAGCTGATTTGCCCAGCTACCAATGTCTGCTTCTTACACCCTTACTAATCCTTTCCTGCAGCCCTTGCCATCTCCCCACCTCATCACCCAGCTACAGGAAAAACCAGGCCATGCCAGGCCACCCCACCAAGAGGCCACCCATGACACAGAGGGAAGGGAGGAAGCCAAGGGCTTGGAGCAGGACTGTGGGGTGAGATCAGGGGATGAGCCAGGAGCTTCACCATGACTAGCCCACACTGGCTGCAAGCTACTCCCTTGCTCCACAGCAAGCTCCTCTGAGTGCGCATCCTTAATTTTGTTCCACCTTCCAGCTTGCTCAGGACAATCATTTCCTGACTGCAGCATCTAGATAAGCAGCTGGTATTGGCCTTGGCATCTCTCTGGGTTTCCTTTCAGCTTAAGAATGAGGGGTGGGTAAATCAGTCCTGCTTGCTCAGGTATGCAAGCCCTGGCCTGTCGCAGGGTGCAATGTAAGCAGAAAATTCTTCTCCTGCTCCTCAGATCTGAGCCTGAAATAAAGCAAGAGGCTATGCCACAGGGCTAAGCTCTGGTAGCTGCTCAGCCTGCCAGCACTGCTCTCTGCTGCAGCCAAAGCACCATGTCAGCCATCCTGGCCAGATCTTGTCTCTCTGCTTGCTCAAATCCAGCACTCTGCTGAGAGCAGAGGAAACTCACAGCTGCATTAGAGCAGGGTGCATGTGGCCAGGGCCGACATCCAGGCTCTGCCCCGGCAGACACGGGGACTGTGCTGCTGGGCTCAAGCTGCCTGATGCCGTCATGTTCCTTGCCCTAAGAGAAGGAGACCACTCAGGTCTGCAGGAAGGCGGCAGCAGGAGGAAACAAGACACTGTTGATTACCTCGAGTCCCACAGCTTTCTGGGAGAGAGGGGATATTTTTAGGAGTCCTGGACAGAAGTGGTTAAAAGATATGAAATATTTTTTTTTTCATTTTTTCAATTGCTCTTTTTTTTTTTTTTTTAATCCCCATCAAATGTTCCTGCAGATTGAGGTGTCAATAATTTTTCCCTTGCATTTTCAGCACTTGTTTTCATACCCAGTCGTGAACACGGAGCTTTTCCCCCCAGCTGAGTCTCTGTTTGCGTTTTCCCAACCCATTGCCCAGCTGTTGGGAAACAGCCTCGGGAGCGCTGCTGAGGGCAGGAGTGGGCAGGAAGGCAGCGCTGCACCATCAGAGACCTGCGCAAGTTTGCATGGGCTGGGTGAGCAGGGAGCATTGTGCCACCCTTCTGGGGATCTCCAGAGCCCACAGCACCTGAAAGGGAGTAACACTCTTCGAGGAGGGGTCGTGGTCACCCTGCAGGCATAGAGACCCCTCACCCTGGGCAGCGGGACCGGCCACGCAGCCGAGGGCATGCAGGAATGCCTGGACAGCCCCTGCAGCCAGATCCTGCAAGGGTACAGCTCAGCCCATCCTGATCGGCACCGCACTAGGGGTGTGTGATGAGTCCCACACCAGCCCCACGGGAACTCGGGCTGACCCCGCATCAGCTGGTGCCGCATCCACATCCACAGTGCCCTGGGCTGGTCCGCATCCCTGTCTGCTGGCAAACGGGTCTTTGGTCCTGCCAGGCTGTTTCTGCATTTGGGATGCATTTTGGGGGATAATCCTTCATTTGTATCCCGTCTGCCTTGCTTCCCCTCAAAAAAATCAAGAAAACAAGAATTCAGCAGAGAGAGGATCCAAAGGAGAAAAGGGGTGCAAAGCTTGCAGCAGATGCAACTGACAGGAATACAAAAACATAACAATGCTAAGAGCTCCTTGTTTTGCTGATGGGAAGGATGGGTTTGGCGATTCCACAGCTCAGTACGAAACCTTTCAACAATTCTGCTTCTAACAGAAAAAACCGTAAAAGCCTCTAAGCAATCATTTGTATGTAATCTTACAACATAATCAGAGCCAAATCTGCCCTTTCTGCTTCAGACACAAAGCGCAATGCATCAGCGTATCTCCAGGCTAACAAGACCATTACCAGATGCTCAGAAATAAACAGTACCTTTTTAAGCAAGTGGCTGGCAGTGCAGCGAGTCCCTTGCACATCTTGCTCCCGAGGTCGGTTCAGTATTCCAGGAAAAACAACAAAGCAGGAGGCGGCAGTGGCTGCGCACGGGTCCTGCGCCGACTGCGGAATTGAGTCTGGTCTCTGAGCCAGCTGCACTGCCTTGGCTCTGTTTTATAGCCTAGCCCAGACAGCCCAGCAGCACTGGGTGACCCAGTCAGGAGTCAGCACAGCAGCAGCACCCGTCCCCTTTTTGCCCACCCAGGAGGAAGAGGGTGACGTATAAACCCAGACAAAGGAGTGAGTGAGATTGAAAACCTTACCAGAAAGGTAGCTCGGTGTCTGGCTGCAGAGGTGGATTCTTTTAAAAGGGCTGGAAAAGCTTCAGGGGCTTTCCTCTATTGCAGGAAGTTGGAATGCTGCAGATAGAAAACTAGAGATTTTCGGGGGGGGGGACACAGACAGTAAAAAGGATTGGATAATCAATTCCGAGAAGCAGGATGAGCTTTGCTGGTTCTCCTGTTCGTTTCCTTTCCTCGTCTATTTAAAGTAACCTGGAGGAAAAAAGGAACAAGAATTTTAAACACAAAAGGTTCCCGTAATCCCAACAAATGCAGAAAATAGAGCTCTTAAGAAAAGAAGAATGTAAATTCACCAGGAAACTACCCTGGCAGTTGAGACTGTCCTGTTTTATTCTAGAGTCATGTGAATATATGCTTTTGGTGAGGCTGAAACAAAAACTCTGAGGGGCATATCTCTACTGGAATATAAATGTGCGTGTCTCAGCACACAGATTTGAGGACAGCTCATGTACATGGGTGGAGAAAAGAAATTCAGGAGGCTGGCAACTCGGTCTGCCTTAGATATGGGGTATTACTGCAATTCTTTACTTCTCCCTTTGCACTTGCCCCCAGTCAAAAGCTATCCTCAGGAATCCCCGAAGAAAGATGTGTAATTAAAACAATAGGCATACCTGTGCCTTCCCAGTGCAGTGCTGAGGGTACTTAGTGCTAAAGAATGAACCCATGAGACATTTGGCTGTGGGGGTGTCTGGTGGTGACCAGACACTACGCTGCCTGGCTCTGCTCTAGTCCCAGGAAGAACAAAATTACTTCAGCTACACCACTTGAGCTCAGTCCTTGGATGGTACAGAAGGCAGTTGCCCCTCTGGAGAGAGAGAATTGGCTGATATTTATTGAGTTGCAGCTCAGCACAGCCTGTACCATCATTATAATAGAGGGGAAAGCTTTGGGCAGACTGACGTGCATATGGTCTTCTGCATTTCAAGTCTTGCTCCTGCTGTGAAATAAAGAAGCTTCTGATCAGCAGCGGGCTGCCTGCCCACGCTACCCACTGCTGTGTCCCCTCTCCTAGAAACCTTTCAATACTTTGCAGAAGTTGCAGGATGAGTTTTTCTCTCCTGTGTCTCTGGAGCCTACAGCAAGCAGCACAGACAGCCCAAATCCTGGATGAGTTTACCTTCCTTGGCATACTGCATCCTCTCAGATCGTTAATTGTGCTGAAAGGCAATGCTCTAATTAACTATAAAACGCTTTTGTAGGAAACCTATTCTGCTGCCAAATCTGAGGCAATAGTGCCTGCAAATCCTGCACTGTTGGGACTAAAAATCAGCTCAGGGCAGAGTAAAATTTTCACGGAGTGAATGCCCTTGTCTTTTTAGTGTTAATGAGTTTTGGGTGGATCTGTAGGAAGCATCTGAGCACTGGCAGAGTTGGTGCCAGAGCTCTCCGACATCTTCTCTTTGGGCAGCTGAGAAATCAAAGGGCAGAATATGGTCAACAGGAATAAACTTAACTAATTATTTGCTAAATATTTAATTAATCTAATTTTAATCTCAAACCTGTGCAATGTTACCGCTGGTCATGTGCAAATGCAGCACTTTCATTCAAGAAATTCATGAGCTCAGATGGCCCACACAGTCAAAGTGTCTGCAAGCTCTTAACCCTAACCCTCACTCTGGCAGCCAGAGCCAGACTACCTGGCTCAGGAAGGTCCCAAAGGCTGCTTGCTAGAGCAATGAGCTTCTGCACAGACCACAAAACTCCTGCAGTTTCTCTGCAAATTGTTGTGTAAACCGATTTAGGAATGTCACACTTCTCTGTGGATTGTAACTTTCTTCATTCCCCAACTTCCGTGTGAGCAGGCTGTAATCAGAAATTTCTAACACTGCTATTGCAACAGCCAGCCCAAAGGGCTTTGCAATTAGGACCAATCTCCCCGGACTGGGTATGCAGACTCCTGGAAATGCTGCAGTTGAAATTTCCCTTTTTTAACAGTTCATTAACACAGACTAGTTCACTCTGACCCTCATGTGAGGAGTTTGAGCTTGTGTATGCTTTCTTCTCTAAGCTTTGTTTCCCAGCTGTTGCAGTTTAATATCCTCTTAGCTGCTCCAACTGGTCCCCAGTCTAAAGTACCCCCTTCCATCTCTCACCATCATAGTCAGGCCACTTCTCCCAGGGTACAGACTGTGCTGTGCTCAACACCAAAATCTCCTCCTTCTCCTCCTCCCTGCCAGTTAGTGAAGCAGGAGCTCATGCCACGTTTTACGCCTGTCACGTCATCTCTGGCTTGCTTCACCTGCAGCACGGAGAACTCAGCAGTGAGGGTGGGCTGGGGATGCAAGGCTGGAGGTGGGGGCTCCCTGGCTGGTCCATCCCTTGGCATTGCAGTGCTTTAGAGGCACCCAGGGGCTCACAGAGCCAGCACAATTGTAAACGCCTGTGGTGCCCACTGTGGCATCCCTCTTCCCCCACCCACTCATCCCTGCTGCATCCCGCACCCTGCCTCCCCAAGCAGCTACAGACAAGGCTATGAATCGGAGCTTTCCCTCCCACCACCAGTTCTAGGGAAAAACGTCACACACGTGTGCTCACCCCCATACACAAGTGTGTGTGGGATGTGTCCCTCAGCTCAGCTGCAGCCAAGAGGCAGGCTGTGGGAGGAGGCAGGGAGCACGGGAACGCTGCTTCCGAGGTCACTGCCTAGATCCGAGCTACTGCAGGCTGTTGCCCTCCCACCTCAGTCCCTTCCCATCTCCGAGCAGTATGCCATGGGATGTGAGCACGCTGGTCTGCGTCACTGGAAACCGAGAGAGCGTGACATGGGAGCTGTGAGGATGTGCTGCTGGGGCCAGAGCCTCTCCTGTCACAGCTGCTTTCCCCAGTCCGCCTTGCAGAGCCTCAGTGACCCACTCTTCCTCCTCTTCATGTCTCACAAAGCCAGTCAGGCACTTTGGAATCAGGCTGGCAAATGCTCAGGTGCACAGGGGAACACTGGGCAAAGCACTGCCCATCTTTCCCATGGGCGTCCCCATCCCAACATATCTAACAGATAGGATTGGTGAGGAACTGGAGCATCTCCCACTCAACTGAGAAGCACCAGCCTGGGCATCACTGGTCCCTGAGGCCCCAGGCTGAAGTTCTGCATGTGCAGCTACTCCAGTGACATTTCTGCCCAGCTGAGCAGCCCTAGTGCTGAGCCCTGCTGTGGGGAGTGGGCCTGGAGCTATGCTGAACTCCCTGATTTGCTTCCTCTGTACTCCAGCCGCAAGCACTCTGCACAAAATCCCTTCCAATGCAACTGCCCACCATTGATTTCTCCTCCAGTACACTCGTTAGTGGGTAAGATTTCTTTCCAGTACGGAGGGTTGGATCTTATTCACATGTTTGTGTGGTTTGAGTTGATTTGAATCAAAGTTAATGAGCTGGGAGCACAGAGTCCTGGAAGGACCATTTGGATCTGAATTTGGACAAATGAACTCAGCATGTGCCTGTGCCTGACACTACATGCAGCCATGTTTCCTGTCCCAGGGCACTGACTGGCCTGACCCCTCTGAAAGCATGGAGAGGCCACACTTTCCCCACAGGGTCCCCCAGCCAGCACTGGGATTCCCAGAAACACTGTTCCATAGCATACTCTGAGGAAATTGCCCTTTCCCATGTCTCTGCAATGCACCGCCTGACTTCACGCGTGACCACAGACATGGCCCTCGCAACCAAACCCCAGAGGCAGCTTTTGAGGAGAGAGCATCTCGTCCCAAATTAGCCCTGAGAGAGGGATGACTCACCATTCTGCAACATCATTAATTTGCCACTCACACGAAAACCTTCTCAAGCAGATATACCTCCAGGCTGACCCAGTCAACTCTCTGCTTCTCTTGCACAGGGCAAAGATGAACTTTTAAAGGCAAAGCAGCTTTGTTTTGCTGTCATAGTTTTGTGCCTCTCTGAAATGATGCCCTCTAAATGTTAGCATGTTCATTCATTAGCTTCAACTTCATACAGTTCATATGACCAAACATGCAATCCATATAATTTTCCCATGCTCTCAGGCGTTTTCTACTTATATGTGCACATACAGCATTAGTGGACTTTCATAATTTCTAAGGGCTTGTTATTTCCTAATCATTTGAAGGGGGTGGTGGGAGTTGTTGAGTTTTTCTTTGCTTCAACCCTTGTTTTTTGGGCTGCCTACTTCTCCTGTTACTACCTAGAAACAAATACTTCATCTTGTATCAAAAGAAGAATTTTGTTCAGTCCAAATGGATGGATTTTTTTCCTCTCCTGATTTGGGTTTGCTAATGAAGTAAGTGTGTTTGTTTTTTTTTTTTTGTCTGGATATTGCTCTGGTTTATGGTCATCAGACTACAGAAAAAGCTATGATTTGAGTAACTTGCCTTCCAATTTCCCAAATCTCTGTCTCATCATCCATATTGATTAACAGCTCTTTAAATACTTCCTGCTAATCACCAAGACAGTTTTGCATAACACTGGACCACAAATCAAGTCAACATATGGTTATTCACTGATGGTTTCTCAACATTAAAACCACTTTGAAATGTCTCATTTAGCCACTTTTAGTTCATTTAATATGGATTTTATGACATTTGAAGCCAAATATTGATAGCAAGTCATATTCACTTATACATCTATTTCACCACTATAACTCCCTCATAAAAAACTATTAAGCTCATTAGAAAAGGTCTATTTTTTCCATTAAATCACATCAGCTGGTATCAATTACATCACCACCTTTTCAAATGAGCCTGCTATCACCCATACTACTAATGCTCCTGCACTGTTCAACAGCTTACCAGCTTCGTGACTGTACAGCTCCGCCCCGCTTAGAGAATCACAGGATCATTAAGGTTGGAAAAGACCTCCAAGATCATCGAATCCAACCTCTGACCAAACACCACCATGCCAACTAAAACACAGCACTAAGTACCATGTCCAGTCATTTCTTGAACACCTCCAGGGATAGTGACTCCACCACTTTCCTGGGCAGCCCATTCTAATGCTTAACCACCCTTTCAGTGAAGTTCTTCCTGACATCCACCTGAACCTCCCCTAGTGCAGCTTCATGTCATTTCCTCTTACCCTGTTGCTTGTTGCCTGGAAGAAGAGACTGACTCCCACCTCTCTTTCCAGGTATTGTAGAGAGTGATAAAGTCTCCTCTGAGCCTCATTTTCTCCAGGCTGAACACCCCCAGCTCCCTCAGCTGCTCCTCATCAGACTTGTGCTCCAGACCCTTCACCAGCTACATTGCCCTCTCTGAATTCGCTCTGGCACCTCAATGTCTTTCTTGTAGTGAAGAGCCCAAAACTCAACACAGGATTCGAGGCCTCACCAGTGCTGAGTACAGGGGGACAATCACTGCCCTGATCCTGCTGGCCACACTATTTCTGACACAGGCCAGGATGCCACCACCGACTGCTCACAGCAAACAGCTTCACCCTTGCCAGTGACCAGGTCAACGATCACTCCACATTTTGATCTGCTAAAACATAACATGAATTTAGCTGCTGTTGATTCAAATACACAGTTCTGTGTTCTTTCATGTTCTTTGCCAGTGGTTTGCACATACTATTTGAAGCTTAACTGGGAAGCTCCCTGTTGAGTCAGGAGCAGTGATGGGCTATGGTAAGACAGCTCAGATTGACCCTGTGGGCCCATCACCCCATGAGCTTACAGTCAGTGGCTTGTGCACATCTCTTACTCATGGGGTTCACCTGAACGAAGTGTGCTAAGGTATAGAAGAGGAGGAGGCATAAAGGGAGGCAGGAAGAGGGTTGATGCGTCAGAAATTAAGATGTCTTTATGTACAGTGTGCAACAAAACCACTCCTTGCGCCTTCTGCACCTTAGCAACCCAGTTGTGCAGTGACTTCTGTTCTACAGCTTTAAAAGCCCAACCTTGTATTGTGATTGAACCCTCTTCTGCCTAGACAAGTACTGGAGGATGTGAAGTTACAAACTGCAAAGCTAAATCTTTCATCACTGCAGATCTAGTGGGATCTACTGTCTTAACCTTGGATGGACCTCTCCTCCTCCCTTCCCTCTTATCTTTCCAGTGGCAGCTGAGCAGGATTACAGCTGCCATACCACTAGGGCCCATATCAGGGAACAAAGGCTAGAGCTTTATTGACTAGTGCAAAGCCCAGAGGACATTTTGTCAGTGAGGTCATGGCTCAGCATCCTAAGCATATTGCTTACTGCTCTGGTCACAGTTAAGTTGATGAATTCTCCAAGTCCATTTAAAAAAGCAGCTTGGAAGCAGCAGGCATCTGTCAATGCCTGTCTCAAGGGTATGCCTGTTATTTAAAAGGTGATATCTGACACGTTTGTGAATGGGGTGGCAAGCATCACGATTGCAGGCTAAAGAAACACAAAAGCAAGGACAAGCAGCTGCAGCAGAGAAACAGCATCTTTTCAAAAGCACTGCGTGATGCCAGCCTGCTGCATATAATGCATGAGGTGACTTGCGATTGAAGTAAATGCCCTTCATGTGGCCCCAGCCTGAGGGGCAGCTCGAAAAGGTGCAAGGTATTCAACTGATCAGTCAGTCCTGATCTGCATACAATTTAAACCTCACAAAAAGGAAGCAGTGAGAGGAAACACTGGCAAAAGTTGATCTTAGCCTGAAGTTTCTTGACCTGTGTCTTGGACAAATGAAATTGCAAGCGGCAAACATCCAATGTAGCAAAAACGTGGAATTTCTACACTGCAAACAAGTGACTTGCTGCAGAGACTGCTTGCATAGGTGTGTATACACTATATAAACGACAGACAGAGACTACTGGAAAACAGTCACTGCTTGCTCAACTCTGTTTTGTCAGGACCTCTTGCTATTTAAAATTTATGATGCAGCAGTGCTGAAAATCCAAGCAGACCGGAGTTTCACTGTGCCACAGAGGAAGAACTAAAAAAAAAAAAGAGAGAGAAAAAGCTGTGAGCAAAAACCATGGCACATGGCCCTGCAGCTGATGCTCACAGCTGAGAGTGACAACATTTAATGCCTTATCGTTTAGAAATTTCTGCTTCCCCCCAAAAAAAGAAATAAATGCTTCATGTTGTTGTTACATTTCACCCTTCTGAACTTCTCAGCAGAATGCAAGTGGCTGAGATCTTACTGTCTCTTCTGAAACCACGTTTGCCAGTCTTTCTGATACTCCAGATGCAGGCTGGATGCTAAAAACTGCAATTACTGGCTCAGCAGGTGAGCCTCCTGCAAGCTGCTATCCCAAGGCACATTCATGCTTTAGTGTTTCAGCTACAAATAAGTTTTAACACAAAAGGAAAAAAATATGGGCTCCTACACCTGTTTTGAATCAAGCCTCCAGTATCCATAACTGGCTCATCTAACACAGGATTACTTGGATCTCACAAGAATCCAGCCAAGACCTACTGCAACAATCCTAAAATGTCATCCACAGAGGACTTGTGGTCCCAAGGATATAATGCAAAATATCAAAGGAGGTGCTGCTTTGGATAATCTTAGAGATGGAGCCACACAAAGGTATGTTATGGACCTGGACTTTCCCAGATCAAGTATGTTCAGCTCCAGAGCACTGTTTCTGACAGCTGGAGAGAGAAGCCAGCTCTAAAGACATGCATGACACTGAAAGGAGTTGCACTGTTCAGCATTATCATGGTATAAATTGACTGCCATCATGTACAAGGCATTTTATATTTCATAAATACAGAATGTTTGTCTTATTTGTGCATCATAGGAAATTGCAATTTGTGACAAATTTTGTGAAATAATGCTGCAGTCCCAGTCAATCCAGCTAAACCTCACCTGTCAGACCCTTCCATGAGATTGCCACTCTGTATTCCCTTGTTCCATGAACAGCAGCATCTTGGGGTGCCCATGAAGGGAAGGCCAGGCTGAGAAAGAGGGCAGAGCCACACCGGCCAGGAATGGGGAAGGCTGGGGTCATGAGAGCTGGAAAGGAAAAGAATGGCCAGTTATGTACAGAGGGGGCAGGAAGCTCTGTGAGGACAAGCCTCAGAGATGAGCTGTGGGAAGGAGGGCATGTCCCACGGCATCTGGACAAGACAATCCTTGGGAACACTGTCCAGCAGCCAAGGGTCTCCAGGGACACTCAGCTGTCTCTGGAGGGAGCACGTGCATGTGCTGAGTGGCCTTGCTGACCTGCAAGGGAGGTCATGGTGAGCTGAAAGCAGTGCCCCAGTGCTTTGGGGCAGTGTGGTAGGATCTCCAGGGGAGCCATGGCAGACACAGGCCTCCAGCATGATCCTTCTGCTCAGCGACATCCTAACTGTCTTTACTGTTACCCTGTGCTTGGGATGCATCATGGAGAATCACTTATGTTCTGAGTAAGAGCAGCTAAAAATAGTGCTAATATAACAAGGATGAGAGATGATTTTACAAAGTGGAGCAAGAAAGCCCAGAAGCCCCTCACTGTCATTACACACTCCCACAGCTTTCAGACATGCTTTCGACAGCAAATGCTTTTGCTGTTTGTTAGGCAAGGAAGCAAATTGCCTATGACAGTGGCAGATGTCTGGCAGGCTTCATGTTGGAGTGATTTCTTTATGCCCCCTCTTTCTTCAACATACCTTACTGCTGTTCACCCTGTAACCCTTCTTCCTTCAACCAAAATATGGGGTTTAGCTGCCAGCAGGTGTGCAGAGCATCTGGAAAACCATCACATCAAACCTTTCACTGGGACAGAACAGACTGGTTTTCTATGGTTTCTAAGTCAGCATCAATGAGGCATTTCTCCCTTACCAGAGACAGATGCAGACAAAAACACGTATGACTTTTTTCCAGGCTCATCCTGAGGGCGCTGAAATTTCTGTCACATGCAGAGGGTCTGTCTCTTCTGATGTGACCTACTGCATTTGCAGCTCAATCCCTGAATAAGCACAATGGATCTGTAACATTTTTAAGCACTTGTTGATGAGAGATAAGCAGAAGGCTCAAAAGGGGAAACAGTCAAGATCTCACGCTACCATACCCGGATCCTTGGTACTCCCACTCCTTCAGATGGTACAACAGGTGCTCTTGGTTGCATGAGGACACACACCCACATAGAAAGAAACCTAGTTGCACCTCACCAGACTGGCTGCCTAGATGCCTCTTGCGAGCGGCAGGAGCTCTCGGTTTTAGCCTTATCCTAAGAAAAAAGGCCAATTCCCCCCTCAAAGTTCAGCTGCTGGAACAGGAGGGCCAGGGTGACCCCCTGCCCTGGTGCTGTCTCTCACCTATCTCGCAGGAGTGCTGCTCTAACCACGCTCTGCGCAGCACGCAGCCCTGCACAGACCCTGAGCAATCCCTGCCCTGCTGTGAGCATAATGCAGAGGAAGCGGCTCGTTTAAACTCTTCCGAAATGCTCCAGAGGCTGCTGGGGGTGCTTACTTCTGTTCTAATAGACAAGGGCTCCGGGGAAGCTACCTTGCAATCTCAGCTGTATTTAGAGTGACAGGCAGCTGATGCAAAACAGGCTCAAAAGGCAGTTTGGGAAAGATAAGTTGGATAGAGAGGCCTGGCTCAATCCTCCCATAGCCACAATAAAGCGTTTGATGTGTCCCTTCTCTGCACTTGATCACGTTCCTGCTGCCTCTGTGTTTCATATTATGCAACTGATTGACTTCGTAAGATACGAGAACAAAGTGTCTCCTTGCCCTGCTCCCTGATGTGCATTGTGTTAGACTGGAGGGCTGGAGCAGAAATCAAAACATGCCCTGAAGCTTGATTTCTCTGCTAATCTCTGGTGCTCGGATCCTTGTTATGCTGAGGGACTCTGTGCTACAGTAATCTAAAGGCACCATCCTGAGCATGCTTCCATTGGTCTCCAGAGCTGTTTTTCTGCATCTTCCTGGTAAGGACTGGGATGCTTTCTGTAGCAAGCAAAAAACTGTGTTCAAACAGGACTTTTCTCTTTGAGGGTTAATGAGCAACTCTTGAAGCAGATTCTGATCAGTTAGATGTGAAGGAAGTAACCCAGGAGGCACAGAGGCCAGCTGTCTTGTTGTCTGTATCCCAATCACAAAATGTTAAAAAAAAAGTTATGGAAAAAGAAGTGGGACCAAAGACATCACCTGCTCAAGCAGTGCCCTAACCCCTGAAATCATGGCTCAAGGTATTTCTAATGAAAGCTCAGACTGCTCCTGCTGCCCTAGAGTCAGCATATTCCAGTTTACCACCTTCCCTGGACTGGTCTGCCAAGAAGACTTCACACCATGATGTGAACAAGTGCCACCCACAACGTGTACTTTCATAGCCAAGGTACATCAGTGTGATAGTGCTGAACTTCAGAGAGTTACTCCGCTGCACGAAATCTGGTGCCTACAGGAGTGAGTTTGCTTCTGTTTTGCTCCATTTCCCTGCATCCAGCTGCAGACTGCCTTTGCTTATGGCTCCTGGATAACAGCAGCTGAATCCCACTGTGGTTTTTAAGTTCTCTAATATGTGTGCACTTGGTTCAAAACCCATCAGTCCAGTACCAGAGGCAGGTTGGACTCTGTGAGCAGCAGAGACCAAAGTGGGCTCAAATTTTAAAGAAATTATGTCCAAAATCCTGCTTGACTTTGTTCTATATAAGTTACATAAGGTAATGTGCAGCAGAGGCTGGAAGGGGAATGGAGACAGCTCTAAAAAGCAGGATTTTCTTTTTCCCCCTCTTCAATTTCCCCTTCAGATATTGTCTGGAGCTGTTCATGAGAGAGAAGGGGAGAGATACGGCACCCTCAGCTCTAGACCAACAGAGTCTTGCAGCAAATCCTTCAGTCTAAAAGTATCTGCTTGGTATCACAACAAAACAGCAACAGACCCTGGACCCCAAATGACCCACAGTACAGTATCAGATGTCATTATGTGGGGATGTGGAAATTGTTCCCAGTCAAGACTCCATCAAATTTTTATCCAACTATTCTGTGTTCTACAGCTGCTAATGTGTTTTCAGTTAACTTGTTTCAGTACTGGTGCAGAAACGTGACAATCTCAACCAGCCTCCACTAATGAACTAACTGGCCTAATTATCTAGGGTTCACAATTCAGTGAAGGAAATACTTTTTTTAGCAGCAAGTACATCAGATCAAAACCTCCAAGGGGCTTGAGTGGAGACACCCTCCCCCTTCCTAATCAATCCAGACTCCCCAAATATTCAGCCACGGAAGAGCAAAGCTGAATCCAGCATGTACAGGGCTCAGAAGCAAGTGTAAGTACATGCTGGTAATGAGGAAAAGCATTAGAACATGATCAGTCCTGCACAGGGTATGAAGGGAGGGAGAGCAGAGTGTACTATGCACACTGTCTGAAGGTTAATGCAGAATGAATGGATGAGATACAGAAGCTTTCAATCAACTACATGGCTAAGCAGACAAAGTTTTTTGCCCAGAAGGTAAAATGGCACCAACCAGGGACTGTGAAGCCAGAAGCACAGAACAGTGTGCAGAGAGCCAGCTTTAGGCTGTACACAGTGCCTTTCTTGCCACCAACAGCACAGGCTAAACTTTTCAGTTTTGAGAATTATCTGCTTCCCCTAGTCTGTACATGTTTGTTTTCCTGGTGGCCTGTCAGGAAAAGCAATGGTATGTGAATTGCTGCAACCTCAATGCCATTTTCTGCGCAGGACATGGGGTCTTGTGATGACTCATCTGTGCTGTGACCTTACCAGACTGCAGCTCTTTTGGTCATGCCATAAACACATTCTTCAGTTTTACAAGCACGAATGGCGTTCTAGAAACTCAGTACATTGTCAGTACAGGTCATTCTTTTAATCCTCATTCTGTTGTTTTTCCCCCATTGTTTACATACACTACAATTCAGGCTCCACTTCAGCATATATGTGGGATAATCATTATGCCCTGCCTCATTTAGATGTTCAGTAAGAGGTCGGAAGATGGGTATTGCTCTTCAAGAAGGCTGCAGATGAACTGGAAAGTGTCCAGATTACAGACCTATAAGGTAAGATGGAAGAACGAAAGTTTGTTCAATCTAGAAGTGGGCAGACCAAAAGGACACAGGGTAACGATACATGAAGTACCTAAATGTCACATCCATAAAAGGCTACAGTTACAGAGATGATGATAAACTGTTATTTTGTCCATGCTGGTTAAGGACAAGAAATGTTTTTTGTTGATTACAGAAAGATTAAACAGCAGACAGGATTTTTCTAACTGTACTTCCATGAAGTACTAGATTGGATCACCTGGGGAAGAGCTTATAACACCACTTTGAAATCCTCCTACTAAAAACATGGTTTGTTTGCTTCTGCCTTGGACCTTGGTGACGCTCTAGATGTCCCTTCTGCATTCCTTCAGAGAGAGCTTACCGAGGAGATGGTAAAACAGGAGTTTAAAGTTCATCTTTAGTATCCACAGGTGAGGTTTGTGGTTGAACTTTGTGTGCACAGCATGTCCTGCTCCTGACAGTCCCACCTGGCTGCCTCAGAGACAAACAGAACTCTTGTTGAATAGCAGGGAGCCAGTGGTTTTGTACAACCTGCCCTTTGCAATCCTGACTTTCCCACTCTTACCAAGCTTTGTTACCCTTTGACCACTGTGCAAGCCAAGCTGTGCTGCATCATCAAACTGATTCACTTTTTTTTTTTTTTTTTCCCCAAATTGATTTCCATTTACTCTGAAAACCTGGAAAAAAGGAAGTTGATTTTCTGGCTGGACACAGCAGTTCAAAGTGACCAATCCCAAGGGAAAAGATGATATCAGTGCTTTAGAGTTTCCAGTTAATTGTGTTTACTGAAGAATACATAACATTAGAGTGCTTGAGCTTTGGCCAAGTTTGTAAAAGTAAATAAAGACCATTCCAGCCTGATATTAGAAAACTGACCCTTGAATTATTTCTGAGCTCACTTCTTCCAAAAACTAGAATAAACCCTGATGCATATGATGTGAAATAAGGAGCACTAGACTCATACCTTATTATTTCAGCAAAACAACATTTTTGACTGCTATACTGAGAAGACATCTCTCCTCCAGATGACAGGCCATAAGACAGAAGAACAGCTCCTTCCTCCCCGGGCTTTTCTGGTGACCCCTCTGCAGCTCAACAAACTTCCAGTCACCTTCTCAGGAGGACGTGCTGGACCACAGACTGTGTCAGGAGGCAACAGAAGTGGAGATGCTCCATAAAGGAGGATGACCCCAGCATAGGTTGTGTCCTCACAGAGGGCACCATCCCACAGCCCCTGAGCATGGCAGGCTGCACAAGGACCAGTTAGTCCATCCACAGCCCTAGGATGCATTAGTACAGGGGACCTTTAGAGAGACCTATCAGGACCAACCAATGTGGTTAGAAACAGACCTATAAGAACATAGCTCAAGGCATGACTTTAAATAGAGCTCCTGGTCCATGAGCAGAGGGTGTGGGCAGGAGCCCAGGTGGGGCTGGTTGGGGCAGCTAAGGATTGTTAATGCCATCAGGGCTCTGATCTGCACTCTGGGCCTTCTTCTCAGGTGGGCAGAACCATCTCTGGCCTCCCTGGGAAGAGCTGTGCAGTACTGCTCATCCTAGAGGCAATGACAACCATCAAGTGCTGTTGGTTTCCTCTCTGATCCTTTCCAGCCTTATCCCTCTGCTGCCTGACGTTCTGCATGGCCATGTTTGCGGGCTGGGGTCCTGCTGACTCCTCCTGTGCTTTACAGGCACATCTTGCAAATTGCTCACAGCGATCCTAACACAGCCATTTCTGCTCAGTAGAGCCCCATTAGCCAGCAACTCCCTCCTCGGTCTCTAATGATTCAAACCACAGAGCCATTTGTCATGCTACATCTTTTTTCCCAGTGAGTAAAAGTCAATTAGTGCTTTCAACTTTGCTCTGAAACAGCCGTGCCTCCCTCTTACTTCTTTATGCTACCAGGAAACCATCTACAATAATGACTTGTTTGGATGTTGAGTGCTGTTGCAGTGAATTATAAGCTCTCTAAACTTCCCTCTCTGTGAACCAAACACCTTACAACGGAGCTGTTTTGCAGCCCGAAATTCCAAGATGAATGATGTTTTGAACCTGTGAAATGGCTGCTTTTTAAATTTTAATTTTTTTTTTTTATGGTCAAGAAAATAGATGTGATTTTGGCTTCCAGACCTTATTTCCTATTTTAAACACCTAAATGTTCAATAATCTCTCTCATTTTATTAATCCTGCCTTAGTAAAGGGATAAACTCTTGAAAAATAAATTCTCCAAAAGACTGACACAGTCCAAGTGTGTGCAGTGACCAGAGGAGTCCTGTGGCCATCAGTGAGTTCTGGTGGCCTGCTGTCCCCCTGGAGACATGGCCAGCATGAGGCTGCAGCCATGCCCAGAGGGGCTTGAAACAAGGGGCTGTTGCACTCAGAAGCAAATTAACTCCAAACAAAAGCTGATCAGAGTCAAGGTGAATGTCAGTATTAGAACGTAATATGGCATTAAAACTTGACTGGCACATAAGAATTGTATTAGAGCTGCAAGGATTTTAAAGTTAAAGAGAGTAATACTTCTAAAAGTAGAAAGTCAAACCCAGTGCTTTTTATAATGCTGATATTTTAATTTGAAGGAATAGCCATTAATCAGAGCTAATTGAAATTAAATGAGCTTTTAAATTAAATTATTTAATTGCCTGGCCACTTTTAATTAATAAATACAACTCAATTATTAAATAAAATCAGATGTGCTTATGATCATTTGTAGTCAGCAATGAATCTACACATTTGCTTAAATTTCATAGAATATTTTGGGTTGGAAGAGACCTTAATAGGCCATCTAGTTCCAATCCCCCTGCCACAGGCAGGGACACCTTCAACTACAGCAGGTTGTTCAAAGCCCCATCCAATTTGGCCTTCAATGTCTCCAGGGCTGGGGCATCCACCTCTCTGGGCAACCCACAGCCTAAGAGAAGGACACACTTTTCATGTGTAGGCAGTAGGTCTCATCCAGCAATAGCTGTCAATCATCTGCTGCTGATGGCTCCTATTTCTCAGCAAGACTCTCAGAGAACAGGCAATTTTACTACTGTGACATAGCACACATTTTGTTTGGATGTTTCCTCTACACTTGCTCCCAAAAGAAAAAAATCCCATCTTTCCTTATGGCTTCCAGAACCAGCTCCTGGGCAGAGATGCCCAGCCTGCAGCCAGGTGGTGACTCTCCAGTTAGACAATGGGAGTAGATGTGATGAATATCACACCTCTGCCTCGACCACAGTGAGAAGTGCCTGACCCAGGAGCTTTTCTCATACCAACTTCTCAGAGTAACAGATTCACAGCAGGTGAATGGCGTCCCTGAGCTCTTTGATTGAAATCTCCTACCCCACAATAGTTGTCAATGTCCTCCCTTCCACCTGAAGATATAACAAGTCCATCTATTTGTAGATATTCCCTCCTGGGCATTTTGAACTGTATCACCTGCCTCAGTGAACCCACACAATAATTCCTAGTCTGTGGCTCATGGACAAGCAGAGATGTGGGCTGGCCTTTGATTTCATGGCATCCTTTGTGGTACCTCATGGGGTAATCTCCATGCAATGCCAGGTTCCTAGTGCTCTGGTGAGTAGGCTCTCCAGCATCCTCATCTCCTGGCTGGATGAGGCTTGCCTTGGGAAATAACACAGGGGTCACAAATCAAAGCCTGAGTCAGTTTTGGGGAGAACAACCGCTGTTTAGATGCAACTGAACACGTGTGTAGTGAAGTGTTTGTGAGGGTTTGGTTCATCTCTGATTCAGCCTTGGAAGCAGCTGGCAAAAGTCACTCAGCCTGGCTTCAGGCCCAGCTCACACAATTAGAAAAGTATTAGCTGAACTTAATAGGAAAATCAACATTAAGCAGATAGGAGCTGGTGCAGTTGTTAAAGACTATGTAGTGTTTTTCCCTGGCAGAAGCCCAGACTAATGGAGGGCTTCCAGCATCCAGAGCAGCCTCCAACTGAAGGCTTAATTGGCCTCTGAAGCCACTCATATAATTACAAACACTTTTAATGAAGCATGAAAAATACAAGAGCCTGGGACTGTGACACGGAGGGAAGAAATGATCTCATCTGTCTCAGAAAAAAACCCAAAGCTGCTTTACCTTCTTCCTTCCACTAAACCTTCTTCCCAGCTCGTGCCTGGCCTGCAGATCCTGTCAGGTGCGAATTTCCAGGGCAGTGCTAAGACCAAGGGGAAATTTAGCTTCTAACACAAGACAAAACTTCTGCGGGGGGCACCTTTCCAGCCTACCACCCTGTAGGAAGGTTGGACACTGGGTGAACACTGGAATAGACTTCGACTGCCCACTGCTGGTGTGCACAGCACAGCCCTGCCTGCTGCAACACAGCTGCTCTGGCGAACAAATTATTCTTTGACTCGGCTTTACCTTCAGCTAAATGACCCTCCAAGATTTCTATTCAACAGCTGCTCCCTGCAACACAAGTCTCTGCCGACTACTCAGACACAGTAGCAGTGTCTGTAGCACTTGGTTCAGGCAGAGCCTGTACAATCCCCCTGAAACCAGGGACCTGCAGCCCCTGGAAAGTGTGTCCCAGCACAAATTGAGGACAAATCCAAGGTGCAACTCCTCAATTGCTATGCTGGATCGACTCAAAGATCAATAGGGTTTGTGCTGCTTGTTGCTCTACAATTTTCTGGTTCACTGGGAACAATTTGCTGGCTTGTTTGTTTTGGGGGAGACTCTCAAGTCCTTTGGTGAGTTCAGACTCACAGCGTCACTGGGCAGGAAGGGAGCCAGAACCCATCTGGTCCAACACTCAAAGCAAGGAGAGATATGACATCCTGTACCCTTTCTATGGATCAAGTGGCATCTGGTCCCACGGAAAGGAAACCTCAACCAGGAATGTTAGGAGGGACCTAGAGGTAGTTTGAGTTCAGTCAAGAACGTTTCCTCCCTGCATATACCAGCAGAACAACTGTACCAGCACCACACCCAGCCTTGTCCAATTAGCCATGCCATCATCCTGGCTAATTAGCCTACTCAGAGCTTTGCAAGGCCACAGCACTATTGCTCATTCTTTCAGTATCTGTTCAGATCACACCGGACCACTTCACCTTACACTTTTTCACTGTATTTACCACAAAGCTCACAGCTGCTAATGCAGGGAGGGAAAAAATTCAGGAGAAAAATGCCAGTGTCTTGTAAGGAAGGGGAAGGCATGGCACAGGGACTAATACTACTGCCAGAAGGACAGCAAGGAGGCAACAGCCAGCTGGGTGCCTGCTGCGAGGTAGATAGACACCACAGACACCCCTGAGCATCTGTTGTTCAGGCTGGTTTTCCACACACACTGCAATTTAAAGGCTCATGGCCCTACACGCACCTTTGCCTTCTCTCTTGGACCCTGCAATCCCTCCATCTGGGGAGCTCTGATGCTCATTTCTCATGTGCCAACATATACCCCACCCAGTGTCCATACAAAGCTGCTGAGTCACTCTGACTGGGCATCAGAGATAAGAAATTTCCATCCTCTTCAAGAAACTAACTTTGTCTGGACTTAGTCAGCCTCCTGTTATTGCTCGGGTATTCAGCTGCAATTACAGACTGAGAGCTGAACCGATCACCAGACTACCTACCTTTTCTTGTTATGATTAATGTTGTTTGCCAACAACTTCTGTCCAAGAGTTTGATCCCTGCACAGGCCAGCCTGTGTCAAGAAATACTGTAGGACAGTCTCACATCTAGCTCTTGTGATTTTAGGGTACACCAGCTGGTCTGCTGAAGCAGGCAGTATTCAAGCAAAGGAAGAGCATCCTCCCCCACCCAGGAAGATGGTGATTAACAACTACAGTTTCTCTGGAACTCATACGGACACAGCCAGCCCCAAAGCAATGACTTTTTCTTCCCTTGCTTGTACTGGGTTTTCTATAATTTAACGGCTAAAATGCTAAAATTTGATCAAATTATGCTTGTCTAGAACAAGACCTGACATGAGCGTAACTGCCCTCAAGTGATGATAAACAGAAAGTGCAGATAAAGAAGGCACCTGAAAAGAAGCACGTTTTGTAGGAGCCTGAATGAGACTTCAAAGAGGCTCACTGGTACACAAGAGGCTTTCCTTCACATGTCCTAGACACAAGCCTGGAATTCTTCTTTGAAGTGCCTGCTCTGGCTCTGCCCCAAGGCCTTGCTGGGGTTCCCTGTTTTCAGCTCTGCTCAGATAACCATCACACCAGCTAAATGAATACAGCATGGCAAGCACAAAGGCAAATGATTCTTCAGAAGTCAAAAAAGGACCCCAGTTCACAGTCCACCTGTTTTTTGGTTTTTTTTACAACTGAGATTACACAGGTTCCTGCACGCACTCAGTTGCAAGATAAGGACTCCAGGTGCAAACATCAAGAGAGCAGTTGTGTCTTTTGCCACGTCTGTACAGCCCGACACAAAAGCAGCAGAAACAAAAATATATACTGGGCCTGCGCCCTCAACAAAACCAGGGATTTCTCACTGATGGGTCTGTCATTGGAAGAGGGTCACCAGGAGATCGGTGCATGATCACCCAGCTCTAGATACCGGAGACCCATCAGAAGTGACAATGTACAGGTAGAGCAGGTGATAAGAGCATCCTGGCCATTCTTAGCAGGGACAGAAAGGTTCTCTGATAAAGATGATCTTTAAACTGAGGGTTGATGGTCTGAGTTTGCAGTCAAAGGGCCAACCCTTTTGCCCCCCAGGCAGCTGAAAAGGAAGTTCATGTGGTGGGATGTGTCTGGGGTGAGTTGGCATGAACCGGGTAGCAAAACTGCAGGTACTAGAGAGGTCCAGCTCACCTGTGTGTGCTCCCAGGGCAGATCACTAGGGAACAGCAGCTGTAAACATGAACCTTAAGTAGGGGCAAGAGCCAACACAGGGTCTGTCCCCCATGTGGACCACTAGACTGTCCGATGAGGAGACTCAGGGGTGACCTTATCACTCTACAACCACCTGAAAGGAAGCTGTAGCCAGGTAGGGGTCAGCCTTTTCTCCGAGGCTACAAGCAGCAGGATAAAAGGACATAGTCTTGAGCTGAGCTAGGGGAGGTTCAGATTGGACATTAAAAAAAATTAGAAAGGGTGATTAATAGAGGTGGAATAAGGGTAGAATAGACTGCCCAGGGAGGTGGTGGAGCCACCATCCCTGGAGGTGTTTAAGGAAAGACTGGATGTGGCACTTAGTGCTGTAGTCTAGGTGACATAGTGGTATTGGGTCATAGGTTGGACTTGATGATCTCAGAGGTCTTTTCCAACCTAATTGATTCTGTGATTCCATATGAGTCAGCAGGGGCCTGTGGGGGTGTGTGATGGACACACTGGGATAGCCCTGGCCCCAGGGTGGCCTGGCTGTGCTCAGCTCTCCTTAGCTGCTCTTTCCCCCAGCTGTAGGTCCAGCCCTGCTCACAGAGAGTGCTAAACCTCGGGGGAAACCCTGACAGGGCGGGCTGTGGCTAAACCCCCTCCAAAGAAGAAAAAGAGTGTGATAACGAAAGGGAGATGAGCAGGAGGGCTGGGAGGAGCCCTGGGCAGGGGACAGACACAGGGAGCTGCAGTCCCTGCAGTCCCTGCTCTCTATGGCCACACCTCAGCCTGTGCCCTGTGCTGGAAATCAGGTGCTTTGTTTCCTGAAAGAAAACCCCAAAAAAATGACTCTTTTCACCAGGGAAGCACCTGGGCAGAATATTTGCAGAAGATCAGACTATTGCACTGATTCCTTTTCAGTCCTTAAAAATGGTTGTTCTGTATATTGCTGCTGAACCAAGGCCCCCTCCCCAGCGGGGGCTGGGGAGGGAGGGAGGATGGAGGGTACCAGCAGCAGAGGGATGTGTGCAGCTCTTTGGCACTTGACTGCGGAACAACTGGGGTGCTCATTACCAAACAGGACCGTTCATGTCGTCTTTTCCTGAAGGAAAGGAGAAAGGAAATGTCAGAACTTTTCCAACAGAGGGAGCACCGGGACAGTCGTGGCCATTGTCAGCCATCACCTGAGGTGCCTTATTTTGGCACTGGAAAACCCGAATGCCCACACATCCATCCTTGTGGGAATATGGATCTACACTGTCAGGATTGGGGTGTAACTTTCTGATAGAAAGCAATGACTCTAAACTTGGATACCATTCTGGGGTAGAAAAAACCCAACCAAACAAAACTGTCTTAATGTCTGTGACAATTTCTGAATTTGGATTTGAAAGGTGTTTGTGGATCAAGCAAAGCAGTCTACAGACCCTCCCTAGGCATTACAAAAAATGACGTGTGGTCACCGCAAACTGGAGTGCAAAATCTTTTATACATGCCACAGACCAACTGTGTCTGTCCTCAGGCAATCTAGGCTGATTGGAAACAGATGAAATACAACACTTGTATTAGATCTGGTGACCCTAGCAATATCAAAGATATTACAAATTTCATCTTTATAAAATTGACAGTATAACCTGAGAAATGATCACCTGTTTTTACTCAACAGAACGACTAGAATAGCTTGTTTCCTAGTGTGCATACTGAAAGTGCAAATATCATGTTTCCTCTGTTTTGAGGAAACATTTTTGGCAAGCGTTGCAAAATTTATTTTTGTGCTTCCAGTTATTCTAGCTGTGGCAGAAAAGCACAGATGAGAAAGACAGGATCAAGCCTGATGAGAATCTGTTTTAGATGCTGGTGTCATTGAGGACATGTGCAAAAGCTAAGAACTGTATCATCAAACTCATAATCATGAAGCATGCCATGACTCAGGCTAAAAGCCCCAAAAATTCGAGAAATGGATAGTGCCCAAATGGCAAGGTCTTTTGTCATGAGCATAACGGCAAGGGTGACAGTGAGGAAATCATAAAATCCCTCCTGCTGCCTAGAGTGCAGAATGAAGAATGGGTTCAATTCTTTCTTGTGTTGCTGCTCACATCTGCTGGGTCCCAAAATGGCTCAGTGTTTGCCAGATCACAGTTTCCAATCCAATACAGGGAATTAATCAGGTGAGATTTCTTGCATGACTGGAATGAAACATACACACAAATACTTTACTGGAGTGAAGCTTTATCTCTGCTATGCCTGAAGCTTTCCTGAAGGCTTGCTAAGATTCACAGTTCTCAGCTTATTACTGTGTTAGCTAACCAGCAAGCTTTTCTTGACGGTTCTTGCAAACCTGAAGAAAAAAATAAGATGGCAGTTTTTAGAAATCCACTAGTACCCTGATGCTTGATAATGGAAATTCTGGTATTAGCTAGAGGAGAGACTATGACTGGCTGGTGAACACTGACATTGAGCGTCCTTGCTTTGAAACCAGCTTCCTCAAAAGACTTCTAACATTTGGGAGTAGGAAAGGAAAATTACTACTGGAAAACTTTCATAATCTAAGAAATAAAACTGTCCCAACTTACATTTTAGAACACAGCTTTTTTCAATTCTCAAAAAACTGTTGAACCTTCCTGGAGAATTTCTCAGTCATTCTGAAGATTTCATACTCACTGAAATGTGATGTGCATTATTATTTTTACCTAATTTTAGTGGTGAACTTCTTTGGGTAATTACTGAAGAGAAAAATCAGTGACATGTAGCTTTTATATCTTCAGATGCTGTCTTCTTTTGACAGACTTTGAAGATAATGTACTTATATATTCATATAGATAGAGATTTGCTATATATTTTCAATTTTTTTGGGTACCAATTTTTTCACTGCTCTGATGAGCAATCCACCATACCACTTTGTAAACCCTAGGACTATTTGCATGAGCTAAATCAGGACATCAGATCAATGCGCTGTCAGGCAAAAGTAACAATGAATAAAACATAATAACATATAAGCTGAAGAAAGCATTATTACAGAAACTTTAGTTGTGTTTTAAATAGGCAGAATGAGGTGTCTCTCTATCAGTACTGTATTATTTACACGGAGGGAGCACATGCTGCAACACTGCAGCTGTCATGGGTGGCTTTATGGTAGGTAGGACCTGATCTCTTAGGCCTTGCCTAGTTTCATCCTAAATACTGAAGTGTGACCTTCAAAACCTATTTTGAGTGCTCTCCCAGCCATAGGGGTAGCTCTCTCTCCTGCAGAGCTGCCTTTTTAAAATGAAATGCTCCTTACAGCATCCAGAGTTCTGCGTTGTGGATGTTTGACAATGCCTGCCCTAGTAGTTCAACCCGGGCTGCAGCATCCCTAGATGTTCCTGAATCTCTTATTCATAATTATCCCTAGATAATCCTGAATTTCCTGACTGGAAAAGCAGAGTGAAGGCATGCCTGGCATCAAACGTTGACTCTGCTTAAACCACACAGTAGTTCAGTGATAGCAGACTGAGTCCTGGTGTAACACAGATTTTTTTCCTTTGAGTTTGATTTCATGGCTAATAGTCAGCAGACCAGGAGTCAGAGCCCTCTTGCATGACTAAGTGATAGTCTCTCCATTCCATTCTCCCACACCTTTCCCAGCAGAACCAGAAAGCTCAGCCCAATACTTGATGCTGCTTGCACTGTTGGCTTGGAGAGATAAAATCTTTCTCCCAAAAAAAAAAAAAAAAAAAAAAAAAAAAAAAATAAAAAATAGCAGGTTGTCATGTGAGGAATCCCTCCGGGTTTCTGTAAGACTGAAATAAACTCAGCAGCGCAGAACTCCAGCAGGATATTTCGGGCAGGATTTAGAGAACATTCCTGCCTTCAGCATTTCCTGTGAATACCAGAGTAAAACAAACACATTTTGAAAAGACGCGTGAGTGTCCCAGGTGAGCGCTCCGGAAGCTCATGGTGAACACGCCACTGCCTAATGAGCTCTGATGTCAGTGCTCTGCCCGGGTGCCGGCTGTAAACACGGGGTGGCTCACCCGAGAAACCCGCTTCCTGAAGATTAATTGTGACAGTGATGTATGTAATATGTAAATAGAAGTAATCAGAGGTGCCGGCCGTGTAACCACGGGGCAGGCAGGAAATGAACGCAGCTGAGAACTTTGCAGACTCACTTTCTTATTCTGACCTTTCAAAAGAACAAAACAAATGAATTCAGTTTAGCGCAGATGTAAACACTTTCCACAGCAGAAGTTCTGATAAAACGACAAAGATTCCCAAGCCAGCACCGAGCCTGAGGATTCATCGCGGGTGCCTTACAAAGTTCTTCGGGGATCCCTGGCTGACGGACCCCAAATGCAGAGTGTTGTGCTCCTGTAGTCAGTGATCCGTATCTGAAGCAGCGCAATTTTGCTTCCTTCCTTTTAAACAGCCGCAACAAAACAAGGCTTTATGGTGAGAACTATGGGGCGGAGTGTTGCAATGCTCCTCTTTCATCAACTCCGAATTACCTCAGGTGCCAAACTCCTAAACCAGGATGAATCTTTTAAGTGCACCACTAAATAAATACACTGAATTAGCAGACTGCAAGATTCTCTACTTGAGATTTCAAATAAAACTACTTTCCTTTTGGAATTGCTTCATAGGCAAAAGATAAAACAACCGTATGTTGGAGCATACAATTATTAAATTGTAAGTCTAATTACGGTTTTCAATAAGGAATAAACAACATAAATATCGAGGAGTGATAAATTGTTAAGAAGTTACTGAAGAGCAGAGTTATTTATTAAAACTAAATTAATTCAACACATGTAATTTTAATTTTTCATTCTTCAAATCCTTTTAACATGTAAACGAATTATGGAAATTCATCTTTTCAGCCCATGCTCTTCAGTTTCTTTCCATGCCTATTTCCTCACAGGATGCTAAAAAACCTCTGTTCTTTTTGTTAGTTTGTTTTTCTTCCCGCAAAGACAAATAGTGCTTCCCTTCAGCAGAAAACTAACCCCAAAAAAGCCAGGCTGGTAAGACTGCATTTGAATAAGAGCAGTGATGGAGCTTGGCTGTGGAGGTATCAGTGCTGGAACATGAGTATAGTTGTGAAGGATGCAAAGATTACACTAACCTGGGGAGGCAGGAAAATTGCTTGGAGAGAGATGCAGAAGGATTAAGGACAAAGAAGAACTTCCCATTGTGCTCTAGTTCTTTGTGCTGAGCTGAACCGCTCAGTTGGGGCTGCACTTCTATTCAGCTCAACTGAAAGCCTGAATCTTTCAGTGCTTTTCTTTAAAAAAGAAACAAGATATACTCAGTGTATAGCACAATTCCCTTATTGCTAACAGTATCAGTCAATATTTCTTTCATGGAGGGCAGCTATTGTGTCTATACAAACCAAGCATGACTCGATTATCAGCTGTGACAGGACCTTATAAACACCGACAGAAGCCAGTACAGACACTTTTCAACTGATGAGCAGGCCCAAAGGGATCAGGACATCACATCAAGGAACTTCCTGCACTTTATGACCTATTCAATTTTACTTTTGTGTCATGTAAAGATTTTGAAAATGCATTTTGTATTCATCTTGAAAAAATGAATTTGTTATTTTCTACAAGTAATAAATAATTAAGTCAATATTGTTCTCATGTTGCAGAGATGATCTTGATTTGAGAGCTTAAAAATCAGTAGCTTCCTTCCCCCCAAAAATATGAATATATTTCAGTGGTTAGAGAAATGGCTGGGAAGCAGGACACTAGGTTGACATCACAAATTGCTTTAGAACTTTCTAGGTCTCTAGTCATGTTATCAACATAATATTCTGGGTCTGCTTTTTCCAGCTTAAAATAACTTATTTGTTTTTCTGTATCGTCATCTTGCAGTATCCAAAATGGCCCAGAAGCATTTATAGGGTCATTAATACCGTTGCTATAACTACTGTAGCCTGCAGTGCAAAACAGAAATGCTTATTAGCACCAGCACGATTGCTGACAAAACACAGACTGACTTGGATGTAATTTGGCTACTTCATGGCCTAGATTTAATATCAGCTTTCTATAAATGGGGGGAAGGAGGGGGGAATTATTTGTTGTTATTCCCTTCCTCTCCCCACTCTTCCAGTTTTCTGAATGAATTCTCAGGAGATGCACAGCACACTGCTGCATTTGGCACTGCTGCTATCGCTGCACTATGGTACAGTAATATTTGAAGTACCTAAGGTATAACACACATTGCATCAGGGTCATGTAAGAGTGTGTTGGACAAGCCATTCAGATGTACTCAGGGGAGAGCTCATCATTGGTGGATGCTCAAAGAGTTGACAAGGCTGCTCATTTCCATCTATAAGTTACCTGGTACAGTGGCAATGCCACCATAATTCACTTCTAAGTAATGCTCCATGCTCCAAATCTTTCTTAAATCAGCTTACATGAACTACTGAGGCTACAATTAACAACATTTTCCAGGAATTGGAGTCACCAGGTAATAAAATTATGGCAGACAAACACAGACAGCATTATATACACATAACAGGTAAAAAAAGCTCATGTGACTACCACTATTGCAGAAAAGTGAAATAAAATCATGCAGTGTGTATTTATCTACTTATTAGCAAAAGACAGAATAAATTTTTAAAGACAGCTGTGGTTAATGCCAGAATAAAATAAGCATGATGTGACATAAGCCTACTCTGAAACTGAAAATGAAGTTCAAACCATAACACTGCTCCTTAAACATCACTGGGTTGCAAAAGCAGTTGTGCACTATTTCCCATTCAGTCTGATTTTAAAATTTGTATCACACATGTAGCACATGTGAGTTTTCATTTTTTTGCTCGTAAAAAAATCACAATAGATAAGAGCTTCTTTATGTTTCACAAATTTGTAGTCCCAGCAGAGTTGTTGTGTTTTTTCATTTCTTTTGACTATTCATACCTCCCATCCTCCTTAACTCCACAAGTGACAGGATAAAGGCCACAGTGGGATTGCCATGGGAGCTTATCTATTCCATAGTAGTTCTGCAGAATTCAACAAAATTATGGCAGGTGATGAGGTCAAATCTTCACCCCAAGGCTCAATGTCTTACCTAAATAATCAAAAAGGAGACATTGGCAGTAAAAAGAGACCTATTTAAATTTAAATCAATTAACTGCTCCAAAATTTTAATCTTTTCCAGCACCTTATTCAGTTAACACTGAGTTTTGTTTAGTAGATATATTGTCCCTATGACATCGCCAACACAAACTAAACTTAAAACTGAGAAACTTAATTGACATCAGACTTGTATGTAAAGAGGTAATTTGTGCTGATCAGCATAAAAGATAAATACATTTTTACATTATGCAAATAGAAATCAGAAACTTTGGGTTATTTACTATTAAAATAATAATAATTAAAAAATCACATATTTTTGTTCTGAGATAGAGATTTTTTTATCCTAGCTGTGAGATTGCAAGTAAAATAAATCCACAGATAGAGAAGATATATAAGGATCCTTTAGTGTACAAACTTAGAAGTAGGTGGCTATAATTTCTGAAGAATGGTGCAAAAATTAAAATCTCTGCTTGCAAAATACTTGATCGACCATAACTCCATCTTGCCGGAGAGACCCTGAGAAACCCCGAATTTCAAGTCACTGTAGAGAACAGTTTAAGGTCAGATGGAAGCTCTCTAAGAGCTTAAGACAGCATTGTACACTCTGTTATGTGACACTATGGTCAATAAAATTAATTTTAGAGAAACTAGAAAGTGTACACTTCTTACAGGTGTCTGGGGGCCAATGCTGGTGCCACCCTAAGCCTGGCAGAAGCTCAGCTCCCAGAAGCAGGCACCCTGGGGCCGCTCGCTGCCTGTGGTTTGCCTGCGTGAGCGACGGACATTTTGCAAAGTTGCAATCTCACTTCCCCAAGTGACGAATGTAAAACCAGAACTCTACTTAAAGCACAGCGGACGTGCAGCTGCAGTGGCAGTGAAGGTGGAGAACCATCTCCTTCCCACCACCTCCTCCCCAAACTGCGCCAACCGGGGGCAACCCGGGCGGACACAGCATGTGAGAGCCCCCCCCAGCACATCAGCCACACCAGGTGCAACCGCGGCAAGGAAGCAAGAGGAACGTTTTGGGAAGCTTCTGTAGAGGAAGATGGAGAACCCACTTCTTCTATTCCCCCAGCTAAACATTTCTGCTTCAAAGGATAAATCCTATTACAAAGTCATGAAATCGATGATTAAAGAGGAGCCACACAAAGCAAGCAAGCCTGGGTAAGTTTTCAGGTCATACCGACCCTCTGAGTGTTCTGTTTACGTAAAGGGCTCTTCTAACGTAGCTTGTGGGTGTGAATTTAGGACACAGATGATTTTATTTTTGGCACATGTATGAAAACTCAAGAACTGCAATCCTAGAAATTGTATACATAAAATATTAACTCACTGTGGCAGTATTTTTCAAAGAACAAGAAACAAATCAAATAGTGAGCTAAGAAAACTGGGAAAGGGAGGTTGGAAGAGCTTCTGAGAAGTGCTAAATAGGATCCGGGAAAGTTTCTTTTCTAAAATTTGAAATGACAGGAAGCAATACTTCCTTTTTCTTTATGAAACATTAAAAATAGAAGACGCTGAGCCAATTCTTTGCATTCTCCAATGGGAAATTTCGCCCTTTCATCTTTAAAATAAATTAAAAGGATGCTGAAAATGAAAGGATTTCCATTTCTCTTCACTTGTATGTAAACTTGTGCTAAGCTATAAAATAAAAAATAATTCACGTGAATAATATACATAGGAGAAGCAACAGCAACATTACTGTAAGTGAAAATAGCAGAATCTGTGATGCAGAAACAGAGGTGATAGTCAAAGGAAAAGTCCAAGAGGGAAAAACAACTTTCAACAAGGTTTCTTGAAAAGCTACTCCAATTCTGTTGTAGAGCTAAGCAGAAGAGAAATAGGCTGAGCCTTCTCCTGCAGAAACCTGAATTCCATGAAGGTGATCATCTTGGTAAACCTGGAAACTTGGCAAAAGCAGCAAGGTGAGCATTATAAAAGACTAAGTTGGTGGGGATTCCTTCAAAGAAGTGCCTGTGTGACTCAGAACGTTTCCTGTATCTCTATGTGTGTGTGCAGACTTGGCAGAGAGTAATGCTTTCTAGACCTATTTAATTTGAAAATTACCAATCCAACTCAAGCATACAAACACTGTAGAAATATCTGGTACACATCAAGGTAACTCACTACTAGTGTTTTCACACCACTGGCCCCCAAAGACCCGGAGATAAATTTAAACCTTCACCTGTATCAACAACCTTTGTATTAGTCCACTGGCTATATAGAACAAGCATCAACACAGAAATGCAGCTGACAAATTACTGCTTGCAGGAAAATGATACATCTTCCTGCAAAGCAGGTTTGCCGAAGAATTCTGTGATGTACAGATGCCACATGCATGTTAAGTGCTGAATGCATAGTTCCTCAATAATTGCAGTAATTGGTTGAATACTCTTGTCTCCAAAATTCAGATACTGATGTTTTTGCGTTGTGGTAATACTGTCCCTGTTACAATGTTTTCATAAAGCCAGGGGTAAAATATTGGGTTTATTGACTTCAGTAAGAGTTTAGTTCCTCCTGACTTCAATGGGGTACAAAGGTCTCACCGATATATTAAGAATTGCATTTGTAGGTTCTGACCTACAAGAAGGAATGTGTAAAGTAATGCAACTCCACGGCCTAAAAAATGTGCTGCCCCTTCCTTTCCATCGCAGATCATTTCAGAACACTTCAGTGCTTACTTTGCTCTTTTATCTTGATGGACCTTGTTTAAGCAGTTCCTCCCTTTAGGACCAAGCTGCCTGCTTTGACCAGAACTGCTTCCTACAAGCCCTAACTAATTATGAGTAGAAATCACATAAAGTCTCTTTCTAGAACCCATGAAAAAGTGGCTGAGAAGGGGATATCTAAATGCTTGCACCTATGCGTCTGGGTAACTAGGCCATTTGTTACTCCTGTTTTGAAACATCCCACCCATCTCAGTTCCAGACATGTGAAACCAGGCTAAGATTGCATCTAAGAAGAGGAAGCAGAGCTGTTGTGCAGTCTGTATGCAGACAGGACTGGGGGGCTGATAACCCAGAGTATTTCATGCAACATACACAGAAATCACTGCATTCTTATAATCTGTGAAAAGGCACTTCCAGAGGCAGATAAAATAGCAACAATAATTCCCTGAAGAATTTCCCCCTCTGAGCAGGCCATCTCTGGCTCACTCAGCCAGCTGCCTTTTACCATGTTACTCTCACATAGGTGCTGACTAACAGCTGTTCTTGTATAGAAGAGAAACTTGCAGACTTTTGCTGGTCTGTATATATAGATTAGAGAGAAGTGACAAATATTTTTATCAAAAATTAAAAAAAAAACCCAACCAAACAAAAAAACCCAACTCTTTTTTGAATAACAAAGTGAAATATTAATTTGAGATTTTTAAAGTGATTTACTTACCTATCATGATTTCCATTCTTCACACAGAGTTACTAACATAAGTAGGAAGAGAATTTAATGAAGCACTGCAGATGGACAGTGGGGTGACAGTAGAAATAGCCTGTAACATGTTAGTTTAAACTAGTTTCCTCTCATATTTAGAAAGTGGCAAAGCTGAACAAATCTTGGTTTCTATCTTGCACAAACTCATTGCTGCACCCAGGGGTTGGGAATCTGTGAGACCACTGAGTTGACGCAGATTCTGAAGGAGAAACAGACACTCTCACCAGGAGTTTCCAAATCAACAAAGAACCTCCCCAGCATTCTATGTAGTTGTGGACTGAGTAGGTGGTCTGAAGTCCTAAGGCTTTATCTTTCACTATGACCAAAATAATTTCTGTAGCTGTAGGAACCCACAGTTCCCAGACTTACCAGTCCACACAGTTCAGAGAACTGCACTCTTTGTACTTCTCATAACTAAGAAATTCTGTAAGGAAGGTCTCATTTTCCCTGACTCCAGAATCTCCCTGCTTTACCAGCCTATGCTCATTTCTTGAATTTCATTTGTCCGGCAGCCGTACCTCTCCTCAAGAACTCCCTAGTTAAAAATTTCCTTCCTGTAAGCAATGAATTCAGCCAAGAGACATGTGACAACCTATTAAAATAATAATAAAAAAAATTCTCCTTTTGAGTTTTGTGCAAAACCAAGGTAATTACTGGCTTAAATTCTTTCCCAAAGTGATTGGAATTTCCTTTAGTTTAAACCTCATGTGCCTACAGGTTTTGCCATGGGAGCCCATGTGAATCAGGCTTAGAACAGCAAAACTTCATGAGGAAGGGGGGAATCATATTCCGGAAGGGTTCGGTCCATAAGAAGTTGTTTTAACCAACTAACCACAGACAAGTTGCTTATTGATACTTTCAGTGTACTGTGCTTTGCCCTCAAATGAAAATGGTTCTAAATATTAATATTCATAAAGCATTTGATAAAAATTGACTCCACTGTCAGGCTTAGAACCTAAGTCCTAGTCCTAGCATGATACAGCTCAGCTCCTGCTGAAGAATATGAGGAGTTTTATAAAGTGTCTCATAATAACATGATATTTGAAATATGTTTGTGGTAAACAAACCAGACTATATGTGCTATTAACCTCTAAGACTAACACCTAAACCATATTGCTACAACTCTGTCTTAAGGCTACAGAATCTTTCTATATTTCATTAGAAGCAGACTGTGGTAACACAGCCACAGAGTGGGGGCATTCAAAACCACATCTCTGCACAAGCATTTAAGTTGAAATAGCTGACAGACTTGGTTCCCTTATGAGTTTTACCATCCTGCATGATCTCAATTCCCTTAAAGATTAATAGAGAAACGCAAGCACTAAAGTGAAAAATCTTTGCTCTGATGTTTTTTTAAACAGGGAAAAGAAGTACAACTCTGCAGGAAAAAAGGTCAAAAAAATTAAAGAAAATGTTTCTGAAGTCCCTAAGAGAATGAGTTCCTGTAGTAATGTGATCTAATCAAAGGCTTTGTGAAACCATCCTGAGCCATAATTGGAACTGATAACATACCTTACACATCTTCCTAAATATACAGTATACACAAGTCTTCAAAATCCCTTTCTGTTTCTTAAGCAGTGTGTCTCCTGAAGAAGCACTGAAATGGGGAGAATCTTTTGACAAACTGCTTTCTGAGAAAGGTTAGTAGTTTTTTTCCTCTCCATGCAAACTGTTAGGATGGAAAATTGATGGGAAATGATAGAAAATTGATGAAAATTATTGAAAATTATAAAATCCAGTTGTGCTCTTAAATAGACCTGGCAGTTACCTAAACTAGGTGTGATGGGCCACTTACAGCAGCATGTGTTTCTGCTCTCCTCATATACTTAGGCTATAACATGCTGTCAACTAGTGAAAATAGCTGAAAATAACTTGCAAGATTTGTCTTTTACTGAACAAAGTAATATAACAGACAGTAAAGAGTTCCTCCAATAAAAAGGAGTATTTAATCTGAATATTGATCAAATATTCCTGACTGCAAGACATGTTCTATGTACTTAAGAAAAGGCTTTGTCACTTCTGATACAACTTGTTTCTAAACCCATGATGGGATCCAAGCTGGCCATCATTTGAAAGGGCCTGCTGCTCGCATAACTATCACATGCACATATGTTCCTCTTTTCATTTGGAAGGGGCACACATATGTTTCAGCTACAGTGCTGGACATCATGTGCTTTTCAAATCTGTGTTCCTTGAACAGTTGACATCAATATAATTGCATGACTTCTGCAGATAAAGGACACTTGGGAAAGAAAATATCCTCAGCATAACAACAGTAGCATAAGGCAAATTATAAAGAGGTTGAAAGCCATCCATTTTAAATTGTTACTGGAGAGCAGTTTACTTATGAGCAAAGATTCCAATAGTGTTTTGGTCAACCTAAAATGGTGTTCAGATGGAATAGAATCCATGACTTCTACATATCCACATGTTTTGCTTGCTTCTCTTTCTAAATTTACAAGATCTCGGTAGTGGATTTTTACTGATGCTGAGAATTTTGTAATGGGACTTACAGCACTAAGGGTCATAATAGAAGAACTGCACTTATTTTAAAATCTTTATGTATTTTAAGGTAGTTATCTATAATGTGATACTATTCAAAAGGAGTACAGACTATTTTGCTTCTTTGCACAGACTGTGTGAAAAGAGCAACTGTCTGATAAGGATATAATTTTTAATGCAACTCAACTTTCCCTACTGTAGCTGGGCTGGATGCCTTTACAAAGTTTCTGAAAACTGAGTTCAGTGAGGAGAACATCGAGTTCTGGATAGCCTGTGAGGATTACAAGAAAAGCAAAACTGCACACGAACTTCTGCCAAAAGCTAAGACCATTTTTGAAACATTCATACAGAAAGATGCTCCAAAAGAGGTACAGTAAAGACATTCCTTATTATACACAATATTTGACACAACTGCATCTGATGAAATCTACTGTTAAGATGTGCATGCCCAGAAGCAGGGGCAAGAGTTACTTATGTAGTTGCTGACGTAAGAAGGCTGTACAATAAAAGTCAAAGCTCTGGAAGAAAATCTGTATAGATAATTCTCACTGTCTTCCATATGCCTTTCAATATTCCCTCCATGTTACTCGAAGTGCAGAGCATGAATTTAAATAGTATATCATAGGAATCAGTGATTCCTAGTCATCTCTAAATCCAGGAGATACATATATGTATACATACACAGGGTATATTTAAGAAAAAATAGTGATATTAAATGTTAAAGCTGCAATGAGACATATCAGTTAGCATTTGTGGGAAAGTATTATCTGTCTTTATTTAAAGCTATCTCCAGAACAACACATTTATTCTTCCTTTCTCTTAAAACACTAATTAGCTATTAAATTATTACATAACTAAGACTCAGAAGCTTTTATTTTAAATAAGCTAAAAGAATAAAAGAGATTAAAAGGAACTACTAAATTAAACATATCCTTTAAAATAATAGCTATGTTTTAAGTATGGACTTGTCTTGATTGACTCCCACCCTCTTTTCCACCCCCTCCACCTCTAATTGCATATCCTTGGTATGTTACTGTCAGCACAAAAATATGTTGATATGACAATCCTCATCAACACTAAGGCCTTTTAATAACATTATGAAAGTGGGAAAAGTTTTCATATTTACGTCTTCATGTTACTGAAGGGTGTTATAAAGGATTCATAAATGAGCAAGAGGAATATTTTTTGCCTGCCCTAAGAAGGAGATTAACAGGTTGGGGGATGAGGAACTTTTCAGTGAAATTACAATCAATAGACCTTTTAGGCTTAAAATTTCCTGTAATTCTGTTGAGTTTCAGGAGATCAAACACTTCACTTGCCAATGCCTGCATTACTTTTTTTTTTATTTTCCAGAACAGCAGAACTTAAATACTCACTGCTGCTTCCTTGTAACAAGGGTAAAAAAGGTATAATTCTCATTTTAAGAAAAGGATTGCAAAATGGTGCAATTTTCACCTGCAATTCGAATAGATTACACTTAAGATTCAGATCTGTTTTTCCTAGGAAATGCCCACTTTCAAAGACTTGTGTCCCGTTTAATTTATTTCCCTGCTGTGGGTGGACCTTTGGATTGGACCTTACACAACAAGGACCCCCTGAGTTGTTAGAGGCAGAACCTGTTGTTGCCAGTCAATCAGCCCATGAGCAGTTATGGTTGGGTAACAAGAACAGCCACTCCCAAAGGTTGACATTGATGCAGGAGGAGAGCAGGAGGAAAGCTTAAGGAGGGGACAGGATGCTTTGACTCACAGTAACAAAGCAATTTCTTTATCTGTCATACTTGAATTTGGTGCAGGTAGCATTGGGTGCTGGGCTTGCCTTCAGCAGTTGGCCTTGGTCAGACTCGCTCCCTTGGGTTCAGCTGAGACCAGTCAAGAGCATCTCATTTCAGACCACACAGCTCTGGAGTTTGCACCTTTTCTCTGACTAACTTCTTGTCCAGCAGAACTCTTTTACACACAAATTTCTGAGCATACAGTTCAATAGGTTCATAAAATCTGAGATGAATGGACCATTCTATCATCACTAATTGCCTTTCAGTTTTTAGATCTAAACTACTTGTTTTGACTAGTTACATAGAAATGACAGATGTCTCTCATTGAGGAAAAAAAAAAACATAGAAGTCACTTTTTGACTGGATCAACACATTTTTTTTAAAATATATTCTATCTTATTTTTGAAATACCATTCTTAAGTCAGTGCCTGACATTTTCATAAAATTCTCATACTGAATAAATATTTCCTAGGATGAATGCAACTGCACATGTAATAAATAATCATTTTGATATGCTTTCCAATGTAAAGCTCCGGAGACCCATATAAATATATTTTTTACTATATTATTAGAATTTTCTCGCCTTCCTACCACCCAAGCTCTACACAGAAACCAGAAATTTAAAATATTCAGTAACTAGACAAAGCTCTACATGAATCCTAAATGAGAGTGGAGGGAACTGCATATTAGCCTGGTGTTGGAAAACCTGAGACCTGCAACTATACAAAGATCACTATTAAAAAATTGCTTTCAGTCAAACATCACACTTTATCTTCTATTTTATCTGTTTTTCTTCGTCCCAGTGACACATCTGTGAAGACTTTCTGACAGCTGTTACTGAACATGAACATACTAATTCTGTGGTGTTTACATCCTGTTGCATCGGGGATTCAAAATCCCCTTATCAGAAGTTTTTCACCAATGTGCAGTATCATTGCTATGAAATGCATGAATGGTCATTAAAGAAATACACTTCTCCTCCTTCTCCAGGTGAATTTGGACTTTCACACCAAAGAAGTCACAAGTCAGAACATTCACCAGCCCCTCATCACCACCTTTGATGCAGCACAGAACACGGTCTACAGGCTGATGGAGCAAGACAGCTACCCACGCTTCCTGAGATCTGAGCCTTATTTAAATCTGGTTAAAGGGAGAAATCCCAGCCGTCCTACCCTTAGGAGACGGTCACGGTCTTTTACTGTCAATGATTTCCAAGGTGTACGCCCAGACTTTACCATTTGGTAGCAAGAAACCTCAGCCCTCATAAAGTCTAACTACTGCAGCTCCTGTGTGTGTTTTAAAATCCAAATCCTTAGCAGGTGTAAATAAGCGGCAAAGCAGAGCTAAATGCACCTACGGCAGGCCAGAGTTCCGTAGCAGATGATTAATCTCATTTTTATGGAGAAGTAGGCAACATATTGGCAAGTCACATAATGTGAAGTTTTCATACAGTATTTTTTTAAACTCAAGCAAAAGCTTTGACCATATTTGGAGGAAAAACTTGAATTTCCTGCATAAAAATGTGGCATAAAATGCCATTTGATCATATCCAATACATATCCTGGACCTGTGTCATTTAGGCCAGAGTTTCATCACAGTTAGCATCTATATACATAGTCTTTGCACATATTTATGTTTATGCCATATTTTCTACACTAAGGATGGAGAATTAGTGGTATTTTCTCATACTGCAAAACACATGGGAACATTTTTAGGTATAATGCAAAGTTATGTGAATTTTAACTACAGATACTACGTAATTATAATATAGCTTTTGCCTATTCTAAGAGGAACATAAAAATATGTATTTAATTTTTTTAGGTACATTTTGTACTTTTTTCTTATTACACATGTCTGTTCTCTGTATTTAAGTTATGCTGTATAGATTAGCTTTGGCATCAAACACTTGCATTCTAATTTTTTGCAACTAAACTAGCAGCAACAAAGGGCCAAGAATGCTATTTTAACACAACGTGTGTCATTAAATATCAGGTCATGTACAGACATATACATATACATATATATGTAATATTTCTACTTTTATTTATAAATAGTCACGGTATACCAACTTTGTTATTAAACCTTGTTCTAAATTTTTTCTGCCTTTTGTTTTGAGAACGTACCTGAAAACTAACAGGCCTTGGACTCAGACAGAATAACTTTGAGTTCTTCTGGTCATTAATATACACTCTAGGTTATAGAAGAGGAAGGAGAAATCATTTTTACTTCTTTACTATTGAAGTCACACATATCCTTTCCATAGTCAGTATATACAGTTATCCTGTGCTTTTCTTCCAGAATTGATGCAGACACACCTTGAAGCATGGGGCAGTTATTAACATCTTAAACATGGGTTCAGTTTATCAAGGGGCTGCAGGATTCATTTGTAATTGTGATTTGTGTATTCAGTTGCTGATAAGGACTTTCAGCTTTCTCCCTTTTCTCCTCCTCCTGTAAGGGGTGAAAGAGAAGAGGTGCAGTTCCTGAGGATGGGACTTAATGTTCATTTGCTAATTTGGGGTGTGTATGACCTGCTTCATCTGTGGGTTTCCGTGCCTGCTTTATTAACTTTCAATAAATCTGACCTACTTAAGGAGTTGTCAGGATTTGGTTTCTTTATAGTATATTGATTAATAAGATGTGAAGACTTCACTTAAAGTTCAATACTAGCCATAGTTGTTACCATTTTAATCAAAAGTGTTACTGTGCACAAAGATCCGAAGTCACCAGGAAAGGCTGCTGAGCCGCAAGGACCCAGGAACCAACTGCAAGCCCTTCCCTTTACCTGGGGAATAGAGAAGAAACACATTTGAGGAGGACTGTGATCCTTGCTTGTTTATTCCATTATCCTTCCCTGATTCAAAACTTCAGCCACATGCTCTTCCTGACAGTGTAAGCAGTCAGAACCTGGGCACAGTGATTCAGGGATGATTCAGCTGTTCTTAGGAGCACTGACATTGTATTTCAGTCTCTTTAGCAGTACCAAATGCAGCTTTGAAGCTTTTCAGCCTCTGTTTTTTAACAAACTGTCTACTCTTCTGTGGTCATTGCCAAAGGGGTGACATGAATGAATGCAGTGAAAGGCAACTGCCTAACCCAATATCATTGCTAAATTCAATATATTTCTCTGAATAGATTATTTACTTCTGCTCTTGGACTCTGTCCCTTGAAAAGGAATAAATTCTGCCAGAAATGATCCTGTTTCTGATTAGGGGAGGTTCAGATTAGATATTAGAAATTTTTAGAACTATTAGAAATGTTTAGGCATTGGAATAAGTTACCCAGGGAGGTGGTGGAGTCACCATGTCTGGAACTGTTCAAGAGGTGTCTGGATATGGCATTTGGGGGTACAGTTTAGGGGTGATTGTGGTGGTGGGAGGTAAATGGTTGGACTAGGAGATCTGAAGTTCTCTTCCAGCCCTGACGATTCTGTGATTAGGGAATCTCTAATACAACCCCAATGATGTCTGAATGCCGGTTCTCAGATGCTTAAAATATGCACGTTCCTGTGCCATGTATTAGTAACTTTGTCAGAGAGAGGGAACAGGTTTGAGAACAGCCCCACCTGAGTGTTAACAGTGGTTTTGTTTGCAACATAGACATAAGACCTACACATTTGTAGCTAAATTCTGCCATGGTGTGATTATGTTCCTTCATTATCAGCTGAGAGTCTGTACTTTGGATGGATTGCCATGGATGAAATAAATGAAAAAAAGAAAGTATATTTAATTCTGTTCCAAAATCTAGACAAATGACAAATATAGTAGCTTGAGTAAGACTTTTTTTTTTTGTTAGCAAAAGCCCAGCTGTTAGTCAGAATAGTCTGCAATGATAAATACAAGTCAGCAGGCGCCCTGTATTTCATTTTAGAGACACATGGAAAATTTTGCTTATCTCCAGGGAGGCCTTCCTCAAAACCATCAGTCTGCGGTACGGACAGTGCTAGTGTCTATTATGAGTTTTATAATGAAAACAAACAAATAATATATTCCTGTCGCTATTTATGCATGTCTGTTTTTCAAAGATAATTATGAACTGTAGCTGAAATTACAGCAGACTAATACCATGGGAACTACTGTAAAAAGAAAGTCAAGATAAACTCAGAGAAAGGAAGGGAAAGGACACAAAGATAAACCAAAATGACCTAATTATCTGGCCAAGGTTTTTTTTTTTCTAGAAGAGGCTCCTTTTAGTGAGAGAAAATGAGTGCTCTACTGTTTAGTGCTCTGCTACAGTTCTGGAGGATGAACTAGGCTTAGATTTAGTACAAGTCTGTGATGCTGTTCCAGGATTGATCAGGCTCAGGGCTGGCCCTGCACAGATGTATTTACAGCACAAACCTTAGAGTAGCACCAGAGAACACAGTCAGGCTTCTCTAGTTTTGGCAGAATCAATGCCATAGTTAAGTAAATCCTCTTGTTAGGTGACCTAGTAGAAATAATACATATATAAAGCCTGTATTTTTACTGGGGATTATTTTATGTAGCAGCTTTTTATATTTATAAATGCCATTCGGCTTTCAGTAAGAGCTCCCAAAATATTCCTCTTACCAACTCTAATCAACACTGCACTTTACTCCTTACATACGTGAAGACATAAAGTATGAGGGAGACAATCTGCTGACTTATATAAGCACCAAGATTGGTTTCCTGTTTTTCAATACTTCAGTCTAATTAGATGCTTTAAGTTAGTTTAATTATGGTCTGCTGTTCTTGTTTCACTTGAGGGAGATAGAAATACACGTATCTTCCTCAGCTTGTGGACTTGTTACTGAACAAAAGACCAACTTGATTAATTTTTGAACTGACAAGAAACAGGAAGAATGAAATCTAAGATAAAGAATCTCAGAGAAAATTGATTTCCATCTTCCAGTGAAGTTGGCAATTGGTAATATGGCTCTTACATGCCTTTACATGCTACAACTTATAAATGACTCACAAATGGTAGATCAGTTTTCTCTTCTTTTGTCCCCAGCTACTCAGCCTGCCTTAATTAGCTACTGCTTTGAATGCAGTTCCCTCTGTTTTCCACGCATACTGCCAAAGACCTCAACTGAGAAAAAAATTGCATAAAATCATCTTCCTCCTATCAGTGATTCATATGCTCATGAACTTATGCCTTGCTCAGCTGCTTGTCCTAGATCCCACTCTGTTCTTTGCATTTTAGTCAAATGCCTCAATCAAATGCCCTTTAAGCTCCTGTGTGGCTTTGTGCTGGAGATAAAAATGTACTTCCTCAATCCACTGCCCAATCTTGTTTCCATTTTAATTTTTTTTCTCTTGCTAATGCCTTGTTATCTTTCATTGGTTGTACTCTGATAATTTAGGGCTGGTCTCATAAACGCTCCCTCTGCTTTTATACCAAAGCTTTTCTCTCTCCTTTCCTAAATGGCAACTGTTTGCGTAACCTCCTCCTAATTCTCTCTTATCCCTTAGAGGAAATTATCTAGACTCCAAGATTTACAATCTAGCCTCTCTGATTGCTTTCTCCATGAAAGGTAACTAAAATTAACTAGCAAGAAATGCAATCCTATGGCAGTAATTTTCAAGTTTCCAAACAGAACAGAAGATAAAGCTGAAACTTAACATAAGGACAAGTCTGAACTGTCATTTCTTCACCATAAAATTTGCTCAAAATTAAGAGACTCTTGTTTCTTCACAACTTTCTAGACTCATTTTAAATTTCTGCAATTAATGCTATTCCAGTTTTTCCTTAAGAAAGAAAAGGTTTTTAAGGATTAAATCCTCACGTGGACTGTGCCTCTGTGTCAGACTCAGTAGAAATTCCCCTACATCACACACACTCTGCCCAGAGTACTTGGGTATGGGCCCACTGGTGAAATCAGAGTCCAGGAGTCACAAAAGGAGGTAACCAAGAGCATTGATAGAGTGGTTTTCCCTTTCATTCATTCCTAGCAAAGCCTGAATTGGGACAGAGCACCCACAAGGCACTACTCAAAAAACAACGGCTGTGGGAATGATGGTTCCAGAGCTTTCTGAAGCATAATGCCTACCTTTCATATATTCCTGCATTGGTGCAATTTATACCTGTCTCCAAGCACAAGGCCATAATACAATCCTCTATGTTTGTGCTGGGTGGGCTTCTTGTATGAAGTCTGATGCTGTGTAAATCACGGCATATTCATCCAGGCACAAGCTGTGCCAAATAATCTGCTAGTTAGTACTACATGGGAATCTTGAGGGTTGCATGCTTTCTTGAGAATTGTTTCCAGTTCTTTTCCAATATAGGTTTGTATTTCTATAGTACTTGGAAATCATGTATATAAGGAGCCCAGACAGCTGTACAATATTTTGACAGATTGTTCTAGAAATCAAAACATTTCACCTGAAGGGCATACTTTGCTGCTTGGGTGGAAAATAACAGCTCATTTTCTTATGCAAAACAACTCTGTGGCATACTGAAGACACATGGAGTTATTCACATGGAAAAAAACTATTTTGTGAGTAGCCCATGCTGTGCAGTGCTAAGGGGAGGTGGGCATTTACATAGTGCTGTGATTAAAATAAATTTGCATCCAGTCCTACAGGCGTTTCCATGTTACCAGGATGCTCACATCATCTTGGCTTCTCCCAGCATAAGAAATGCAGTCAAGCCACTGTGTACCTGAATTGCTTGGACCAGCAGAACATTAAGGTTTTTTTTCTGTTGAGGTTCAGTTACACAAGACAACCTGTGTATGGAATGGAATTAACAGAGGCCACATGCTGAAGGGCACTAATATATTGAACCTGACCCAGGCAGACACCAGCACACCAAAACAACTACTGGAGAGTGTGAGATTTTCTCACGCTGCGCTCAGGTGAGTACAAGGCAGCTCCCCTAGGAACATATATAAATGGAAAGTATTTCTTAGGTTAATATACCAATAATTTGATCACTGTTTTATACTCTCTATTAGTATCTAGGTCAGATGCAGGTAAGAGGGACAAAAAATGACATGCCTCACCTAAACAGCCAATAGCTTTCATAAAGGAGGATAACTCAGTGAAACTACTGCCTAAACATAGCTAAAAATAAAAGGTGAGCATCAGCAAAAGTTCAAGCAGTAAGCCTGAAAGTTCCGGAGATTTAAATATTTAATAAATCAGTGGTCCTTATCAAGTAATACTGGCAAAGGAGGAAACGTTCAGTCAATAGATCCACATTTTCTTTCCTACCATTCTAGCACTCCTGTGGCATGTCAAAGGCAGGAGATTCCAAAGCACAGTCCTCAGAGCTACAGAAGTGTTAAGCCAGAGGCCTCACATCTCAGTTTAGAAGTACCCTGCAAGTCCAGTCTGAGCTATCAGTGAATTGAAGCTACAGACATCAACTGTGTCAGCTGGGTCCAGATTTACAAAAAGTTTAGAAATAAGTCTATGTGCAGTTTCCAACCCACCTCTACTACATATTCATATTTCTTTTTGTTTGTTTGATATTGTTTACTATGAACAGCCAATACAATTGCACAAGCAGCTGACACATTTGTTTTAATACCACAATCACTTGTTCTCCTTACAACATTTCAGTAAAATATTAGAGTTTCTTTCCAGAAACTACTAAGTTCCAGGCAGAGGAGGTATACAGCAATATTACAAGCTATTTTCAGTGACTGGACAGCAAGATGTACAATGACGAGGATCCCTCATGGCCTCTCCGAGGTTTGGTGAATTGTGATCAGTACCCCATAAAATACAAAAGCAATTGGACAGCATCCCTATTCTCTGTGCTAGTTAGAATACTCCTAGTTTTTAGCATCGTTCTCTGGCTGCTGAGACTAACTTAAGAATATTTATCAGCATTGAAAATATTCAAGGGATAGTCATGTCTATCATTCAGGCAATTAGATAGAAATTTAAAAAATGTGTCTGTTGCACTGCTTGGATTTTTTTTTTTAAAAAAGCATATAATCAGATAATCATAAACAAATTAGTCACAATTAGTCTGTAACCCTCCCTCTCATAGTCTTGCAGGAGTTAATAGGACTATTATACATCAAGAATGATATTACCTTTCAAAGTGTAAAATAAATCAATTTATGATCACAATTCTAAGGTGGGTAAATAGTATAATCACTGGGATTAGACACAGGGTAAACACCAAGAAATTACTAGATTTATTCAAGAATGATGTGTTGCTTAATTTGGTGTTACCTCTATCCTCATACCTGCACCGACTTTACTGGCATTACACCAAAAAATCTGGAGGAAGTTTGTGTCAGGCACTTATCTAGAATTTTGTTACTTGGCTCAAAATCCAACACTTACTTTAAACCACTTCTCAGTGTGAACCTGGGACACTTAAAAGCAAAGCTCCTTCCAATAAACAACAAGACCCAGTAATGCCTGTAAAAGCCTGTACTTACTTGCAGAAGAAACACCTTTTTGCTACGTGAGAAAGATCAATCAGAAATCACCAAAGATAACATTAGGGGGAAAAGGTACTATTTCTACAATAATTGCCAAAGAGACAATCTCTCTGTCAGAAAATTCAGGTTGTAGCTATTTACAGTCTGCCAGCCCAGCAGCTCTACAAACAAATATTGGTTGGATTTTATATTATGTTTATCCTCTTTTACCAAAGCTCAAACCTGGAACTGAATCAGTCACAAAGGATTTGATGTAAATGCAGATGCTGAAAGTTTTCTCTCCATCTGTAAGATGCTGAAGTTAATCTCACTAGTACAATGCATGGAGAGGCTTTTAGCCTCTCTGGCAGTGTTACAGTTCACAGTATGTACTCTGGAAATAGGAGAAAATAATCAATTAAGGAAAACAAGAAACACTATAGGAAATCAGGATGATAATTAATATTTCCTTTCTTCTGCTTTAACTTTCAGAAGCAAGCTAAATGCAAAGCTAAGGAATTGCAGAACAGATTTGTATTTTGCTGCTAGGAATCTTTTTTAGTAATACGCAGAACTAAAAGGGGTACCTTGGATCACCACTTCTAGTGTTCTGTTAACAAAGACAACAATTTAAAATAGTCTCATATGAAGCTCTATCTTCAAAGTACAGAGGAGCAGAGAGAACAAAAATTCTACTGGGAGACTGTAAAAAACAATATTTCGGGAAGCCTTGTTCTGGTTTTCAGCCTAAATTTATTCACTGGCTGTTTATACACAATTTTTTTTTATTTTGTCAGTATGATCATTAAGCTAAAACAATTCTTTTTTCTCATTGGTTACCTCTCTGTATTCGGAGGGCAATCATAGCTCTTCTCTGCTTTCATCTTACAGACAAGCTGGTCTTTTATTCTGCTCTTGCAAGACAGTTCAATTCTCCTGCTCAGCCCAGTAACACACCTTTCTATATTTGGTTTCATCTGATTTCAGCTTTCTGGAGCACAATCGACCAGATTTGCTATTTTCTGTCCTATGCAAAGTTCATCAGATAGATCAGCCTGAAACTTCTTTTACAGATCTACAAGAGGTGAGGATAAGAAATAACGTCTTAACATTGTTAAGGTCAAAACATGGCATGTGGTGCTTGGGTTTTTCTTTCTTACTCTAGAAGACAGACATGGCTAAAATAAGAAAGACTGTCCTCAGGCAGAAGGCAGCTTTGTATGACTGTACCATATAGGAAAATCACATGGGACCTAAACTCTTAAGACTGCTCTACTTGGTGTAAAATATTTTAACTGGGAAGACAAAAATCCCTTACTCTGCAAGCTGGGACAGCTGGGACCCCAGTTCCTGATCCACTGGAAGTTTGTTTATATCAAATGAAGTTACTGGGAACCAGGAAACTGGGTAGGGTGAGTGCAGGATTGGGCATCAGGACAAGATTTGGAGGGAGGCAAGAAGTCAATCAGCAAGGCTGCTCTTCCAGGAGAGCCATGTTTAAAGGGAGCATTAAATACAGTTTCTCAATTTGCATAGTCCTGTTTGGTTATTCACCTGTTAACTGTATTGTTCCTGCTGTCACATTAGACCTTCAGCTTGAAGATCAGTCAGAAAAAGAAACTCTGCCCAACCTGTGACAGTCAGACAAACAAACAGTGGAACAAAAAATGCCAGTAAAGTGAGTTGTTGTTTATGGCTATTTTAATCGTAGGAGATTTATGGGATGGGATGACCAAGTTTTGAATAATCTGTACAGCTTTTATTTTCCTTCCCCATTTGAAGTGGATATGACTGTTTTGATTCTTTGTTGTCAATTCTGCTTGCCATTCCCATTCAAGTAAATCTCATGAGGTCAGTAAGATCATTCTCGGAGTGGTGAGTAAATATTAAAACAAGTAATACTGCCCATAAGGACAAGAAGGAAAACTGTCTGTTTTATCCTGGTCTTTCATTTTGCTTTTTTGTTTGACAAGAAAGCTAGTAAACATTTACTGAATAACCTGAAAATTTGTTACATATTTGATAACAGTTTCTTACAGTTGCTAAAACAAATTCTCTGCTGATTAATTCCATCAGCACATGATGTCTCACTAAGTACAACATCATGTTATGTTTAGTTTTCATTTGTGTTTTCACAGACTTTCTATATTTGCACTCCAGTTTCCCTCACGTGTGTTTATATATATTTATAAACATGTATAATTTTTTTGTTGTTTAAATATATTTTTTGCACTCTGGATACAAGTAAATTGACAGCTACAAAAAAGCTTGCCTGTTAAAGATGTCACTGCCACAATCTCCTGTTACAATTATAACTACAGCTATGTAATATAGTGACAGTATTATATAATCTCGTCATAAATTTGCAATTAGAAAATACCTTTACCAGTGATGCTGAGAAATGGCAGTTTTCAAACTAACCTGTATAATTCAGAGCACAGTTCTGATAGCTGAGCTCTCTCAGTTCCCCCTTAGGAATACCAACTACTTTTTAGAGAATTCTAGAGTGCTTGAAATTTGTGTGTGTGTGGGTTTGGTTTTTTTTTTTTTTAATTAAGAAAACTGGCAACATTTTATACAGAAAAAAGTGTTTGTGCTCATGTTTAAGAGAAACCTACAGCAAGTTAGAGTGGGAAAGCCAAAACTATGAAATTACTCAATTATTTATACCACTGAGAAACTGATATAATGCCCATGTATCCTACTAGTGTCAGCCTGATAACATTTTAGGTAATTCTAGTCATTCCAAGCAGAACGTGTCATATAAATTAATAGTTAATCCATTTCAACTTGAGAAGTGCAGTACATGCTCTAGATCATTCATATCTCTCAAGCTTTATTATAGTTTCATCAACTGCAAGCATTACTAGTATTTCCAGGTTGAATAATCAAGTCATCAGTGCATGATGAGTCTGGTGCTTCTCTACACTCCAAAAAAAGCCATGTCACACTTTCTGTGGAGTTGCTGTTATTCAGTGTGTAGAGTGGCATGAATGACTCGCCCACTCCCTCAAGGAGAAAGTCAAATTGTAAACTCTCAGCTACCACAGACAGCACAAGTGAAAGATCACCATGTTATTTTCAAGGGTAGATGTTGTTTCCACAGGTCAAACGCTGGGGAAACCATGGCCTGGTCTGAGTCTGTGGATACTCTACTAGCTAATAAAGGTAAGAAATGATTGAAAAATGCATTTTTAAAAAAACATGTGTCAATCCAGTTGGCAAAGACTTGGCAGGTTTTCACACTGCTCGAATATCTACATGTGCTGAACCCACCAGCTGCTGCTGGAGGCGGCTGAGTTACTGTCCTGAAAGGCAGAGGGGGCATGTTTGTCCAAGCTGCAAACACACAATCACTTCTGGCCAGACCTCAAGGGACATTTAATAAGGCAGAAGTTCTCTGAAGGAGTTTTTATTAAGATAACTGCTAAACCCTCCATGCAATGGTTCTGTTTTTCATATTTTTTTTTTTAAATTAAAAACCCCACAAACCTTTTCTTCAATATTCCTGTTTCAAAGAAATATGCGTGTTGTGCTGTGACTTTTAGTCAAACAAAAACTGATTACTCCTGATACATCTAAAGTCACTTCTCAAAGAGATGCCATTCCTACTCTTCTGACACCCCAAAGCACATGTACCTTGAAAATTTCCATGCCGCTGCCTCATCTTCCTGCAGTAACTTTGTGGCCTGGAACTTGGGATGTCTCCACCCTGTTTCTGGATAGTATTAACTTGACTAACACAATTACATTTGGATCAGCTTTCTTTTCTCAGAGCTTTTCATTTGGACTAATTTTAAAGCAGTTTCTTCCAAACAAACCTTAATTTGTTTCATTTTTTTCCCCCCTTCAAAGTGCAAAGAAAGGTGGAATACAGAAACCAGGAGGAGTCCTTCTCTCCATCCAAGACAACCATTACTTGAAAGGTGGAGGTGCTGTGTAGGCAAGATAACCTCAGCTGTGGGTGGAGCACACTGCCACAATATGACTTAAATTTCTGCTTTTTTAGCCCAGGGTCAGCCTCAAATCTCTAGTTGTCTAGTCACTACAAATTCTCTTGAAGACCAAAATCTCCAGGATCCCCTTTTGACTAGTGTGTCAGTGCTACGGAGAGCAAACTACAGCAGGCAGGTGTTGGGAGCATTCCTACATTGCTAATAACTCACCAAAAGAATTCTCCTAGTCCCCTTATGACCACTATTATTTCATCTCCTATTTATTTTCCACCACAACAGGTTCTCAAGCCTAACTTCTCTCTGACATGCACACCAGTATCAGGCACAGAGGTTAGACTATGTATATACTCCATACACATATTGGTGTGTGTATACACATGCATAAGCTGCATTGGCCTTGCAGTTTTTCTCTACTCACCATTTCATTCATTTCCCCCCAGATGGCCTGGCAGCTTTTCGGACGTTTCTGAAGTCAGAGTTCAGTGAGGAGAATGTGGAGTTCTGGCTGGCCTGTGAGGACTTCAAGAAAACCAAGTCCTCCACCAAGATAGCCTCGAAAGCCCAAAAGATTTATTCTGACTTTATACAAGCTGATGCTCCAAAAGAGGTAAATAAGGGGGTTTTTTGCATGCAGTTTGGGTACTGAGGATGGGAATTAAGTGGAAAGTTCAGAACCAAACTTCAAGGAATGACAGATAATACAATGTGGCTGTAACTTTCATTTTCATGTCCATTATTTACCAGGTAAAAACACTGTGGAACTCTGTGAAGCAAAGACATTGCAGCTTATACTTTACATTCTTCACACAGAGCATAGGCTTACCTCACCTTCTGAAACTTCTACCTAAACATTAAAGGAAACTTATGTTCAATATCATTTGTTGTCTAACCTTTTTTCATAATGCAATAAGCGCCATTTATTCCATATTTTAGGTACCAGTGTATTAGAATATTAATGATGGCATTTCTTCTTTGGTATAGGTATTTTAGACATTATGAAAATGCAAACTTGCACAAGTTTCCATCACAGCATCCAGTTTTATCATTATTTCAAAAATGCTTACTGTGAAAGAGCAATTTCCTTATTAATTATTGTTCATGTTCTCCCCCTTACACTTTTACATTGATGTTTTTCCCTTTGCTAGCAAGTGTGCTTTGAATGCCCCTGTGTCTTGCACATGATTGAAATCCATTTTATTATTGTTAAAACCAAAAAATCCTTACAAAGTACATAGGGTTAAAATCTAAAATGATGCTGAGTACATTCACTTCTAATTTAGTCTTTGGTAAGCAGTACTGCCTGGAATTTAGTTTGGCAAAAAGATGAGATAATCAGAAATTAGTTTTGCCCTTTTTCTTTTCCAGTGATGCCATCTTTTTAAGAGCCAAGTGAAATACAGAATTCAGTATACTGGAAAATGAAGGGGAGAGCTTCCTGTTTATTTGCATCAGTCAGGTTATTTGGGAGGAAATTCAAATGCCAACTGTGTCCTGCACACAAACAGATCTCAACTTTCCAATCCAACTGACACTTGTTTTATGCCTCTTTTTTTCCTGCAGATTAATATTGACTTCCACACCAAAACTGACATCTCCCAGAATATCTCTGAGCCCACCCTCAGCTGCTTTGATGATGCTCAGAGGTTAATCTACAGTCTCATGGCAAAGGACTCTTTTCCCAGGTTTCTAAGGTCGGAAGTGTACAAGGAACTTGTAAAGAAGCATCAGGACAGAAATCAGAAGAGATGGCTCCCATTTCTGTGAGAAAATACCCGAGGGCTGGTGAATTTATAAATGCCTCCCTTTGCAATTCAGTACAGATAATTATTAATAATTAAAGTGCTTGCATGAACCACAACCAAGAATTGCCTTTGCCAGCTTGTTTTTAAGTGCAAAATGCACATAGTACTTTCTAACAACAGTAGAGAAACATGCAAGAAACAGGACGGAGTACATTAGACATCTGAGCTACCTGTTTAATAAAGAAGTTTGCCATTGTTATTTTTTCCAGTGCCTGCTTCATTTGTCAAAGAGATTTGACATTTTAAAGCAGAATGTTTTGGTTGTCTGGTTTGATGTTGATTTCTTTTCAGAAGTATGACCTCCAAAAAGAATTCCTTTCAGGGGACTTGAATACATTTATTCATTCGTCATCTTACTTGTAGTTTGTAAAAGAAAAAATTTAAATCCTCTTTTAAACATGTTTTATACCAATTCAAAACAGGAGAAGTAGAAATATGGTAGATAACACACTATGATAATATTTGATAAACAGACAGCTGCTTTATAACAAATGTTCCTGGCATTCAGAGCAAATGACTGTTTCATAGTACAGCTGTCTTCAGTGTGAATGTCTTCAATTTTCTTTGTGTTTATTTAATTCAAATTTTTAGTGAAATGTCTCATTTATTAATTGTGTGGGCATTTCAGGAAAAAAATGAGTAAATCGTCCTTTGTACATTTTCAACTAATTAATTTTCTTTGCTTTTATAAATCAGTGGCACTGTTCCCCATGCACTCACGAAGAAGTAACTTCATCAATTCTTATAATTTTTCAGTGAAACACAGATAAGCAGAAAAGTAGGCGTAAGAAACAGTTTGAGGCAAGTAAGTGTATAAATCAAGATTTAGTCATGATTTTACCTTTCAAATCAGCAAGACATGATCAGATTGGAGTGCAATCTTCAGGTTCTCAAGATGCACACACCAATCTCATTCACTGCTATCAGAGGATTTATTGCATATATTCAGGTGAAGAAAGGAGCTGTGGCATGATAATGAAGAAAAATATTTTAAACTATATGGGGCAGAAATAATTTTCACTACATAAAATAATTCTAAATACAAGAGATAGCAATAAGATTAAAAAAAAAAATCTTTCATTTGTTATGAATTTGATCCTTGAGATTCTTTTGCTTTTGAGCTCCTCTAAATCTCCAGGAAACTCTCCCTGCTTGGAACTCTGTTCATGCCTTCTACACACCATCACATCCTCTATGCAAAAGGTCCTCTCTATTCTATCAAACTACATTAAAGAACCAATTCATTTAGACAATAAAGGATGTTAAGTAGCCTGAAAGCCCCAACATGCTGCCTCCAGTTACAGACTGAGGTTAAAATCCTCTGCCTGCCATAGCTTATGTAGGTAGGCTGAAAAATTTCTATCCTTTGATACCCAATTTCTATCATCTCATTTTTCTTCTTGCTGTCTGCATTTCTCTTCTTTCTTCCCCTGATGGTTGACAGAGAAATGAACAAGATCACTGGGGTTAAGCTACAAGGAGGATGTGGGTTTCTTTTGCAATCCCACAGCTACTATTCATCTTGCAGTGACATTTCAGTGGAAAATCACTTGTGCCCGCATGGCAGCCTTGGTGCCTTTCTGCACCCGGGGATTTCTGCTGGCTGAAGGCACAGTAAAGGCAGCAGTCAGTATTGCTGAAATTATGTAAGTTACTCAAAAGTGTAGCAAGTCATTTTCCTTTCTTACAAATCTAATTCTCATTTTCAGAGAAGATGTTTACCACATAAAGGAAGAAGTGGGATCTCACCATCTTTCGTAGCAGGCCAAGTAGAAACCCAGAATTTCTGTGCTGCCAATCATTTGGGGCCTAAGGCAAAAAAAAAAAAGGACCTTGAAAACAGCCGTGTGGTCATGAAATCTCACAACTCTCTCTGTGCTCCTGGAAACCTGCACGATTCTGGCTTTACCCCATCACAACCAGAGATGGAAAGCGCCAGAATGGTGGTTGCCAGGGAGCTCCAGTTCCTGGCTGTTTGACAACACAGCTTAAGGAGAAGTTAAAAGCATATATAAAAGAGGCAAATATGATAAAAATAATGCATGCTGTTATTCAGATAATGATATAAAAACAATAGCAGGAGTCAGCATGTCCACCTGATGTCTGGCTGATTCTCTATGATCAGCAGCACAATTACTGTCAAAAGAGGCAATAATTCTTAACATTTTGCATTTGGCATTAATTTTAATAGTGACATAAAAAAGCACCATGAGTGGTTTTAACACCCTTTCAATTAACTTAGAATGTTTAAGAGAAATGTACAGTAATGGCACTTGTGGGGGTTATCACAGACTCAAGTAACAATACTAATCCTTTTATAACCCCTTAATTAAAACTTTGCTACTTTTAATTGAAAACATTAATTAAACTTTTGCTGTTGATCAACCCTTTCAACATTTTTCCTAATTGGTCTGTTTCAGATGTTTTACAAAGTTTAAATAAATGATCGCTATAAATTCATATAAATCAAGTGGTAATTGGAGGGACATTCATGATTTATTTTTAGAACCCTCAGAGCACTCTCTGTATCCCTTAAAGGAATCTACAGCACACTGAAGTGGTTTGGAGTTTATAATCAGATTTCTGAAAACTTCTGTAATATAACTTATCATTTAAGCATTATTAAAGATCCATTTCAGAAACTATTTGAAAACACTCAGATGTGAAAGATGGGAATCAGTAGTCTTGATTTCTATTTATTTTCTACATCTAAAACTGATGCTTCATACTTCTACAACACCAAAAATGTCACAGCTTAGCACCTGAGCTCTGATAATTTGACATAGGAAAAGGCCAGGCACTGAAGTGTGATTTAGAGGATTTAGACTGAACTTTGCTAACAGGACTCAATCTCTTTCGGCACAAAAAGGCAGACCTACCAAAAAATCCTACCAAATAGAAATTATAGAAATAAATGCAAACTGAATATCACATTTCTTAAAAAAAACCCAAAAGCCCTCTCCATTTCTTCATGTAGGGTCAGTCCTAAAACTCCAAAACGATCCAGACTTAGAAATCCCAGCACATCCATCACACTCACAAAACTACAGGGCTGTCTCAGATTTACAGTTAAAGGCATATGGCCTATGTTTTATTATATTATTCAATTTCATATTTATATAATAGCTTTAAAATAATGAGCATATACATAAAGATAATAAATGTACAATTATTCCTCAACACAGGACTGTTATCAGGATTGTTCTGAAGCACAGGATCCCAAATTACAGGCAGTCAGGTATATTTGCAGTTGCAGACAGGATTTATGAGACTCCTACGTATGACTTCCCAGAGGTTTGTTAAATTCAGCACATTCCTGTAAATGTTGGAGATGAAAACTCAGTATTTTCTGTTTTGTCAGACAAGTCCCTGCTAACACTATAACACAAGAACATACTTGAACAAATGCACATAATTACAGGTTTTGCACAAGAACCTCTTAGACTTCTGTTTTGATCTTGACCCAAACACCAAAGTTCAGAATGCAGAATTCTTCAAGCAGTATCTGCTGCTGAATAAAACGGCAATTCCTCTAAGAACCTGGGCAATCTGTGAAGGGCCAAAGCAGATTTTCAATGAGCAGTTTCCAGTGCAAGGCTTTCCTAAGGCCTTTGGACTGATGTCAGACCCCAGAGCCCTGAGCCCAGGTCACACAGACACCCTGCTCCTTCTCTGCCTCCCTGAGCTCTCACCAGCCACTGGGGCTACAGGACCCTTCTGGAACAAGCCTTATTTTCTGCATATAAAGATCTCTCCCCTGATGAGATGTCTATGAGCAATTCTTGACCCAGTTACCAGCTTTTTTAGAGGATGGAGTTTTTGAAATGAAATTCAGTCATGGAAAGAGTCAGTAAGAGCTCCAACAACCACTGTAGTTTATCCAAACATGAATGCTACAGGTGTGTTCAAACTATTCCAGCAAGCAGCAGCTAGAAAACATTCAGCTTGACAACTTCCCCATACATTTACGTCATTATCTTCCCTCTATAGCACAGGTCTTTCAGAATGCTCCAGCTTGCATGAAATCATGTGAATGAGGGTATGTAAGCCAGTGCAGGGCCCCTGCTCACCTCTGGGGATGTTATCAGATGCAAGATAATACAATCCAGTCTGAACTGGGTGTATAAAATTTGCAGAAATTCTGAAGACTAGAGGCTAAATTAGTCTCTTTTTTTTTAACCAAAAAACTCTCTGAGTTTTGTTGAAGACTACTTGCTACATCTGGACATTTTAGACATCTGTTATGTCGAAGAAAGGGAAAATTATCATATATAATTTGACTCCTGCAAAGAAGGAGCAGAAAAATTAAAGTAATGAAATCAGTTTAACATCTTTATTTCTGGGTGATAATTACACTGTAGTTCTGGTGAAACTTTAAAGTGCATTATGGATCTGAAAAATGAAGTATTCTTCCTGCCTTTCAGTTTACTGAAAAACAAGGGAGAGGGGGAACCCATGAAAAGAGACTGTCATGGTTGTTGACATGGATTAAAGGTCTCATGTAGCTTGGGAAGCAGCCTCTGTTTGCTAAGGAAAAATTAAATTGAGTAATGGAAAAGAGACCCTCACTCATATTCCCCTTCATTCAGTAAATACAGCACATATGCTGTCTCTGTGCTGCCTGGGAGTGGTAATTGTTTGATGTGCCAATTTTGAAATAATTTGAAATACTTACTTAGTAACAAAGTATTTTGATGAACTGACAAATGGCACTAAAATTATCATTTAAAGCTCTACTTTAAGTATGCTAAACCTGTTCATTTTGAGAAAAAACACCTCCCAGAAACCCTTTTTTCCCCGTTTTTTCCCATCTTTCCAACTTCTACAATATTATGCCCTGGAAATTAGACTCAAAGTATTATTACATATTTCAAAGGTCTCCCTGGATGCTTTGATGTTTACTGAGAAAAATGAGACAATACTAAATCAAATGCTTCCCCAACTTATTTTTTTATATTGTTGCTATGGTTTCTAGTTGCAATGTCATAATTTCTCTGTACCGAGACAGTGCCTTGTAATTTTTTTTCCTATATTGCATGACTTTAGTTATTTGCATATAAAATGAGCAGAGCTGGATTTGTCTCTCAATCCATATCTGTTTCCATTTACGTTTGCATGGAGGTTATTTTTACTTCTATGAATAGTTTCCCTACTATGCATAACAGTCTTGGAAAGACAAACAAAAGCAAGTACTCAGTAAAAACTGGAGGGAAAACATTTTTTTCCTAATACAGTGGTTATAATTTACAGGCTCATAAACCAGAAAAGTAAGGGGGATGGGAAATCCATAAAAAGGTTGTTTCTTGAATAATTTCAAATATGCTATGCTTCTAAATACTGTGTTTTAGCAGAGTGGATAAAACTGAAATAGAAGGAATAATGAAGATATATGATTTGGCATTTTGGATAAAAAGCTACTTATTCTTATCTGTGTTGACAGAAACACCTCTATGCCTCCCCAGCGTGGGGAATGTAGCAAGGCAGGATACAGGGAGATGATCCAGCCCAGTTTCCCACACTGGTCAATCATCCCAAGGCTGAAGCTCTTTGGTTAGCTGCAGTTCTTTCAATTCTTCACTAAATTCCAGTAGCAAAAAGACTCCTACTAAAAATCAATAATTTTTTTTAACCCTCCAAAACACAGAATAACCATACTATGTTAACTGCGGACTACAGTGTCTTTCATCTTTAAACCACCACCACACGTAATGTTATTAATAGTCCTCATCTAGTTACAGATATTTCTGCCACTAACTTAAACAAATACCCAGAGCTCAAGGGGCATTTACTTCTAAAAATAAAACACAAAAAATGCAAAGTATAAATATCACAAGTTCAAGAAAGCTCATTCTTCCTATCATAGAACAGGAGAAGACCCTTTGAACTAGTTTGTTATTTAAAACATCCTATTCAGTGGAGAAGACACATAGGCAAATGTGGGCTGAATGAGCTGACAGAGAACTTCTGAAATGCCCTTGACACTGCCAAGCGACAGTACATTTACTAGATGCCAGCCCATGGCATTTTATCTGATAGTATAATGCTACTACTTTTATTATTAGTATTTTTATAAGCTCTGTACTCTGTTTCCTTTGTTTTTTACCCAAGCTCTGAAGGGACCAATTTTGCTTCAAGCCCGTTTTAAATCTGCACAATGCTACCACTTGTCTTGAAGGGCCATCAGCAACTATACAATATGAATAGTTTCAAATTGATTTGAATTTAATTTCCAGAACAAATGGACTGGATTTTGATCTCGATGCAATCATTTTGCCTGTTGTAATGAGATAAAATTGCACTAGTGAAAAACTCTGTATTTATTGAATTTCTTGCCAGAGCTGAGCTTTATAGGAGAATAAAATAAAAAGCATGACTTGTTAAATGGCATAAAAGGGGTTTTTGTGACATGATATCTTTTCATGTCAAGTGGCACGTACAACATATTCCAAACTAGACAGACTCATTAATACTGACACCTTTTACAGTCTCAAATATTTTTCAACTATTGATAGTGAGTCAGTATTAGAAATTGCATCTTCTGAGACAGAAATTATTAGAACACACTGTACTTGGATCATATTTGATACTTTCTGATATTTATGCCATTTTTTCAACTATTCTGACGCTTTATGTAGATTTCTCTGCAGTGACAATATCATTTGCCAGGAATGCATTGGTTTTCATAGCAAAATTTCGTTTTGGCATAAATTTTAACACAGGATAATTTGATATATTAAAATATGCCTGCTGGTTACAGTCAACATTTAATAGTAATTCTCCAAGCTTTTTCTCCCATTTTTATTAGGAATAACACTTTCTTTTTTGCCATGCATGATGAGGTAATGAATCTGGATACTGACCTGAAATTTGAATTGGAGGAATAGTAAAGGAGAACACAGAGGATTATGGTTTTAAAAAATGTTCATCTGGTCCCTTGTAAACCTCCATAGGTTTCCATGAAGTGAATTAATGAAGACAAATGACTATCATAATTATTTTATAACCAAAAAATACATTTTCAGGCCAACTGTATCTGTGGATTTAATCATTACAAAAATAAATGCTTTTGTTTCTTTCTTAAACAAAGGAAGTGGTTTGTTTTACTTCCTTTTAGAAAGGGTGGAAATATGAATTAATTAATACTTTACTGTCCTCTGTGTAAACAGGATTTTATGCATAGGAATTGTCTGATGGACTTTCATTACCAATGAGCTGTTGCTTACCAAAGTGTTTACAGAAACATTGCATTCTGTGCTACAAAATGGTCTTGTTTTATTGTATAAAAAATTGTATTTCATCTTATTCTTACATTTCAACATTTTTTAATACTATCCATTCTATTGTTAATTATGTATTTAAAATTAATCATGGAATAGATCTTTTGTTGACAGTTCATATGAAAAAAGAGATATGGAAAAGGAATTACAGTCCATTAGGGAGCTTTTTAAAATTCTTCAATTATATAAAAGTGAGGGAAATTCATATGCAAATGGAATCCACTGGCATTAAAAAGGGAGGTGGGTACAATGTAATTGCAGTGAAGCTGCACAGCAGCAGCAGGATAATGACAGAAAAATATAAATGCTTTATATTGCTTTATAAATGTTAATCCGATATAACTGAGGGATGACAGCTTGGAACGCAGCCCCTTGGGCAGGAGATAGGTAGCAATATTCTTGAAAGACATTGTGTACCTTGGTATAAGAGCTTGTTTATTCACACGTACGTATTGACTCTCACCAAAACTACATTTCATAGATCTGAACCAATGTTTATACAATGATTCTTTAGGTTTCTGCTAAAGCACAGAGTCCAGAAATCAAATTCCAGGGACAGGGCCTTGCCTGAAGAACAATGCACTCCACTGAGCTTTGCTTCCAGGATCAGAAGCAGTACACATGGATTTGAATGTACAGATCCATGCACAGTCCTAGAATTCAATGCTTGTCTTGAACATTGCAGTCTGGAACTATTTAGGGCTCATTTCTCTTTCCAAATCCTATTAGTATTCAACTGGCAGAGAACTGTTCCTATCAAAAATTTCCATACCTTGGCATTGTGAAATCAGAGGTAGCTTGGTTATCTGAAAGAGAGAAGTGACTCGGCAGGAACTCAATGGTTAGGTATTTAGGGCAACAGAGGTTTGATTTATGAAGAAACATTACAGAGAGGAGCACAAATACAGTCTCTCAGTCAGGGAGATGTGAACCATACATGCTAAAGTAGCATAAAACCAGAAGGCACAGTCTGTTTACTCACACGAGTGTGATTCAAGGTACCAGAGCAACAGGCTTACATGATACAAATTGAGGTTTTATTAAGATTTTTTCCTTGTTGATTCCAAGGGAAAGGACAGAATTCCCACTGGAATAACAAATAGGTAATAGACTACAGATTAAATCCTCACTGGCACAGCTGATGGAGTTCCACCACTACACATTTCTTTTCTGCCCATACTTCAGCTGGACACTGACCACACCTCTACAGCAGACACAAAGCTGGTGCTTCATTCCCACACAGTAAAACTGCCTGGGTCTCTTATTCCCCTGACACTTAAATATCCTGGCATTTTCAGGGGAGTGTTTTTATACAATTCAGGCACAACTGTCTCTACCAAAGAAAAGGAAAATGTTACATATGGAAGAAGGGGGATAAAAAAATCAAAGCAGCCATCAAGATAATTTGCTTATTTAGGCAGATATTATTACTAGGAAAATATTTAATCTGCTGCACTTTCAGCACCTAAACAATATATCTTTCAGGAGAGCACATTGCAAACATTGGTGCCCTGTTGAATCAGCACTGTCAGACAGAATCAGCTGTTGGTGCCTTCGTAGGAGCCTGCAGAGAGCCCTTCTGCAGCACTAAGGGGCATTTGCTTGAAATAAACACATTTTTTGGATCTACATTTATTTTATATTTTGCACCTATACTTTAAGAAAATAGTTGTTTTAATATGATAAGGCCAAAAACTTGTTAAATACTGTGGTACCACCTTGTGGCAGCTTTTTATATGTCTCTGTTGGCATTAACACCATGAAAGACTTCTTAAAATTGAAACAGAACAGCTAGCATTTGCTCTCATTAGAGTTTTGAGATGTTCAGAACCATCTGCATCCTTCCACAGATTAGAATACTTGATGTTTGAAGTAAATGTCAAATGTATTTCAGTGAATGCCAGATATCAGTGTTCCACCATTACTTGAAAACACTTTATATATATACATATATATATATATATATATACACACACACAAGCCTCTTTCTGAGGGACTGTGATGGGATCTACACTGTAGATATATCAGGTAGAACTGACTGGCAGCTCTGGAAGCTGCTGAGAGCCTGCAGGCACCAGCAGCACAAGAGAGAACTAAAAGACCTGGAGGAGCCCAGATTGTCCCTGTTGACTCACAGATTTGCAAGGAGAGGAAAGCCAGTAAGAGGTACAGAGAGGTGCCACAGGGAAGACAGCAGCTTCTGCTCTCATGGTGTTAAGACTAGAGGAAGGCAAAGAGATGTGTAACTGAGCTGCCACGGTAAAAATACGCTTTTGGAAAGAAAAACACAGAAATCCAGATACTACTACAGTGGACTGGAGGCATCAGACTGAAAAAGCATTTATTTTAAGTGACCTGGCTGGGCCAGTAGGTAATTAGCCACTCCATACTCTCCTGGTTTTGAATCTTTTTAGAGATACCAAAGTATAACAAACAATATTGCCTCAAGGACATTTTGGTCTGTTTCTCTCACAGCCATCTTCAGCCTCCTTTCCACATCACTGCAGGAAATGAGGCTTCTGCTCTTAAACAAGACATACCAACTGTTTAGACATTGTGCTTTAGTTGAGGTCCATCTCAGGGTATTGAAGCTTAGGGACAAATTTATCTTACAGCTTTGACTGATTTGAAAACACAGAGCAGGAAGGAGAACTTCCCTTGTTTGAAAACGGGACTTCACAGGTTGTTTATTGTGTGTACAAGGAAGCTCTGGGTTCTTTCAAATTAATGCTTCAAATTTGAAGCAGCTCACCACACCCCAGCTCAAACTCATATGTGCTCCTGTTTCATTCACTCACTAAAAGCATCAGTTTAGAGTAAAAAAGACTAAAAACCAGCACAGAAATTAGACATGAATGACCCAGCTTGAAGCAAGGGCTTTTGGCTCTGCAAGAACTAGTTCTCCAGCATCCTGCCTTTCAGTTTCCAGCTGAACCCCAAAGAGAAAAGCATTAGGATTATGGATTACACCTACTAATAAAGGTTGACAATGAATGTTAAAAGATCAGATGACTGGATCAAACTGAAGAGAAAGCAGAAGGCTGAAATACAAAACAATAGAAGATGTGAACAAAGGCGGTCTGTTTAGATACCCTCCTATCACCCTTTTGAATATCTCCAACCCAATGGCTGTGTTACCTCTCTACCTCGGGTTTAGAAAGATCACAAAAGAGTGTCCACCTGGTGATTAGAGCAGTAAACTCACTTTCTCCTGAAGCACTCTGATGGATATCAGTTACTGACAAAATAATCAGATATGCAATTTTGACTATTTTCTTCATTTTCAAAAGCTACCCTTTAAAGCCTCGCACTACTCTTACCAGAGAATACCTCAGTCTGTTACTATAGTCAGATATTTTTCCTTTAAGTAGGCACTTATGTACCTGGGACATGCATTTTCCAAACACCCATGCATACTCTATAAGGCAATGTTGATTGTAACCTGTCAAATAATCTTTGCAAATATCCATCATTTATGGGAGCTATAAGCCTGTGCCTTGATGCTATAATAAATAAGTCATAACTCATGACAAGAGAGCCAGAAGAAAGGGAAGATACATCGAGCTAATTAAAGGAAGATTTCTCTAAGTTTCCTTAACCTCAACACACTAAGCACCCATTTATCATCCTGTGCTGCACACTTGTAACAGACCATGTCACATGTCCTCTCCTCAGGAAAGAAGGACACTTCAGAAGGTATTTAAACATGTGCTCACCTCCCAGCTGGTGAGCAGAAAGTCTTCACTGTAAAGAAGTCTGAGGAAGAGAGGGAACATTTTGAGAAAACACAGCATGACTGCCTAAGAAGAAAAACAACATAATGAAGTGCAACAAAAATACAGATTTCTTCTGAAGCCACCTCGGAAATCAGTTTAGATTTATGCAAGAAGATAGATGCAAACTCCATTTCCTTCAGCAGTGTTCCCACAGTTACAGGGTTAGTGGTAAGGGCATGGTCACAGAGTTGATATTCACTTGTATACACAGAACTGGAACTGAAAACTGTGATGGCTCAGTGACAGCCTTCAGACTCAGATACAGCCCTTCTATATTTCCTTTTGATTATTTTCACTTTTTTTCATGCTACAGAATGGGCTGAATAAGGAAGCTGTACCATACACAAACCATCTGTGAAATGGGGCATAGAAAGGTGACAAAGACACAGAACTGAAGGAGGCTTTCACCAGATGTACCTGTAATAATTAACATTTTTGCTCTCAACTTATTTGTACCTCATTCCTGAGCTTTGAATGCAGGATCCTTTCAAGTTCAGATCCTGCAATCAATACACAAATGAATAGCCTGAAAAATTGTCTCAATGTGTCAAGGGATTAAATCTGGCCAAAATTTTTTGACAAAAACTGAACCCTCAGATTTTCTAAAGAAAAATATGTTTCAAAAGGGTTGTCATGAAATTTTCTCAAGACAAGGTTGGAGAGGAAAGAAAAAAAATACTCATTTTCTTCATGACTGCAATATTTCCTCCCTTATTTGAAAATAACCAGTGATTTGCAAGCTAAGTTGGGATGTATGGAAGTGCAACAGAGCACAGGACAGCTATCTCAAGTCTTCCTCACTCCAGATGCTGCTTATCTTGTGACTAAGGGGCGTCTGTCTGACTGACTGATGTGGGTTCTTCTGTAAAAGCAATAGTTTCACTTCTGGTTTTGGTGGTTTTTTTTTTGGGTTGGGTTTTTTAAGCCAGACCCTTTGTCCCCAACTTGCAATTCCCTCCTCTTGCCTTTTTTCTAGATTTAGAGTATTTTGGTTTTTGAGGTCCTGATGATGTGAGCCCCTGTCTGTCTACCCACAGAGACTGAATGTTACTCAGCATGGGGGTGGACTTAATGGCCTCGTGTGCTTTTTTGGTTTGCCTGACTTGTGGGAGGTGATGGATATAGCACTCTGGCCTGAATTTGAGCCTGTCCATCTATATATAGCTGTATATGTGTGATATTTCCACAACTACAGGTTTTAAGAGCTGTTAAAAAAAAAGAAAAAAAGAAACAGAAAGAAGGTGGTGACTTGTATGGAAAGTTTCTGTCAACCTGCCCAGCTCTTAATGCATGCCTGAGCCAGTCTGCTGTGTTCTCCTCCTTGCCACTCCTGAACTGCCCACCCTGACCAAGTCTGGTATGCAACCCCATTTGCTGTTTCTCAGTCTGAAAGTAAAACTCCAGCTATAGCATTTACAACTACACTTTTTTAACAAGCTATTGTGAGAACACTGAAACCAGTGAAGCCTGTGTTCTCAATGGAAACTTGTGTCTTCTATTCTTAGTACCAAGTCACACCCTACTGTCACCTACCACTTCACCTTTACAAAAGATTCCATTTCTGACACCCACATTTCACACCTTCTCTCTCCCACTGCCTGCAGACCTCTGGCAAGGCAAGGCACATGGTTTGGAGACACACTTGGGCCTCAGTGACCCAAGCCATTCAAGCACAGGCACCAAAATAAAACACAAACTTTACCAAGGTTTAATGGGGTAAGAAGAACAGGAAGTTTGCCAAAAAGTGGGCTCAGATAAGACTCCACAAAGGTTGTTTGAGAAAAGGGAAGTTTACATTAGTTACCAGCAGGGGACAGCAAGGCTTTATACATATAGAGAAATGGATCTGCTTCTCTGGTCTGAGAGAAGAGACTGTTCAGTGTTTAGATATCATTAGGCAAAGGCTTCCAAACAGAAAAAGCCAAGAGTGCACATAAATGTGCTCCAGAAGTAAAGACCTCTTGAGAAATGACTGAGCGGCACAACTATTACATTATTTGAATAGTGAAAGCCTCAATTTTTAAACCTGCTTGTCATTAGCATCATGCTCAAATTCAGCCAGAACTGCAGGATAATAATAGTAAAAAGCAGAGTACAGATTGCAAGGCTCAACCTTAGATTAGAAATACAATACCCTATTTTATTTAGCCAAAATATCCAGGGAGAGATTTATTTTTAAAAAATATATTTAGTGCTATTTTATATGCTGAATGGGTTCCTACTTGCCCTTAGTTGGTATTCCAAAAGGGCTGAGATCTGCAGGTTTAACGTTGTAACTGGCAGCCCTATACCTTCAATATTTTAGGGTACCTGCAGTGACAGGATAAACTATATTTAAGCAGCTCCCTCATGCTCTGGTTCTTTGGATGGGGAAGAAGTTTCAGAATGCATGCAAGTAATTTCTAATCATAGCTGTCCTTTTCTATGACTTCATATTCCACAAGATTTGATGACACTTCATCACCAAGGAATGACAGTATTTATGTGGTGACCCATCACAAACTAACAAAAACCTCTGCACTGTGTGCCTTTAAAAATCAGAACAAAGAATTTATTTTTTTTAAAGGACTTTTAAGCAAGAATTCTTCTTTTCAACCTTGTAAAATAAGAAGAAGCATCCTTTTTGAAACACTATCAATAAGACATTCTTACTTTGTTAAAAACGTTTTCCAAGAGTATGTACTAGTCTATAAAACTCTCAAAATACTGAAAAAAAAAAGGAGACCATCTCCAAGTAGCTATCAGCATATGCACGTGCTAGGGATGATTGAAATATAGTTTAATTTGAAAAGAATTCTGCAGAGTTAAAACAGGAAAATTCTTCCTGCTCTTCATGTGCACAACTGCATTCTTCCTAATACAGGAGCTGTTCACACATCACCCATAGTGATCAGTGATCAACAGACCATAAACCAAAATTTTGTATTTAAAATATATACTCTATACAGACAAATGCATATTTTCGCATTCCAAATGCGACAGGAAGCCTATCTTTGTATTTCAGTATTCACAGAGATATTAATATCCTTGCATATAAAGTGGGACATAAATACCATCCCATACCTAATTTTGATTTCCACGTGATTAAACTATCGTTTCCAAATTCAAAGGGCTTACAGAAAGAACCAGTGCTGGGCCTCAGCAAGCTCCTTAGTAGTAAAGGAGCAAAAAATTAAATCTATTTCATTTGTCATGGAACAGATCAACAAATAATGTTGTCATAGCCTATAATAGAAATTGAGATACAAAAGCAAAATGAGTTCAAACTAGAACGAGACACTTGTTAACGACAAGACCGTGTTAAGGCATATTAGACTGGTATCAGACTCTAAATCCAAACTGAATAGCATTTTAAAGAATGCTCTACTTACACATAATTGTAAAGCTTTTATTTTACAGAACATCAAACTAGGTCATCAAGGTCTTTTAGGGATTTAAAAAAATCTCTGAATCTATTGCACAAATTTATTTTGCAAGTATTTTTTGGCCCTTTAGAATCTTCTCCTTACTTCTCTGATCTGATATCTAGAATTGCTATAAAGACTACTATAAACCTTGTAACTCCCCACATGGACTTCAGAATCAGCAGGATCAGTTGCTGGTTTATTGCTACTCATGAGGTACATTAGACTGTAGGGTTGTGCCTGCTCTCTGTTCTTCCAACAGTAAATCTTTTTTTCACATGAGCTGAATATACTAACATTAATCAAATAATGCTCAAAAAGAGAGAACGCAGAACACCCTGGCTGTTGGATGTCTATTCCATGATATGCACTGGTTGCTATTAACAGCCAGAAACAGCCTTAAACTTCTGGCAGTTGTATTGTTTCATTGTCAACAGGATTTGTAAGAACGTGAAAATCATACCAATGATTAATGACCTCGGTTAAGGAGCAGTCCTAGAGATATATTTTTGCAGATGCCAGTGAATTCAGTTGTAGGTCTGAGGGCTGAACAACTAAAGGAACAGAACCAAGTCATATTACCAAGGGATTTTATTTCTTAGAGATTTTATCTTTCACTTATCTGAAATCAGAAAATAAACTATGGATTTAATATAAATGTACATGAAGATGACCAGATTATGGTGCCTTTAATATGGAAGGGTGTGCATCTAAGTTTTATAAATTCGCTATAAATGGAGTCATAATTCTATTAACCAGGACAGTCACATCCCCACTAATCCTAATTTAGAACAAAAAGCCCAAAAAACCAACCACAAAACCCACACAAATTTTCAAAAATGGCTGACATTCTCTCTGATACTGCCATGTCAGTTCCTTTAGTGTATCTTATCTTTTTCTTGAAGTTGTTGATTTTCATGGACATTCAAAATGTATTTGCCAGTCTAAAAATATTTCCTTTTATAGACTTGTATAAATATTCCCCAAAACATGTCACCTTCTCAGGCAAAAAGTATAAATGGACATAGATGAGGCTTTGTAGATGGAAGGTTTGATGGGACGCTGGATAAACATTTGCTAAATTTTGAGATGGGAATATAATTTAGCCTTTCTATTTGGATTATCTTTGGGTTTTTCCTTAATTATTTTTATAAAAATATTTCATTTTCCAAAACATTTTCCCCACATTGAAACGGGTATTACAGGGACTGAATGAGTTTTTTTGCAAATTGTAGTTACTAATTGGAAAAAAATAATTACATCTTTTGGCGTTGTGAAAGTCTCTTAAATGGCGTGAAAATGTGCTGTCACTTAAAAGCGAGGGGTTTATAAATACTGACTGACTTGATTTATTCAATCAAACCAACTGTTTCAATAACTAAGCACTGATTTGGCCATAAGAGGAGACAGTGCGTAAGACGAGGTTCGGGTCTGTGTGAGAGCGCGTGGTTCTGTGGGATGTTCGTCTCCAACGCAGCTTTTCAGACTAGTTGTGCCCAGTTTCCTTTTCCTGTTTGCCCTCCCCCGTGCATGGTGTGGGGTGGAAGTTGTCTGCTTCCGGTTCTGAAGGACTGACTAATCAGTCGGGACTGGGCTTACTCATTCACTCAGTATTTGGAATCTCACGGTGAGGTTTATAAAAGAGCTGTGTAGGCAGAAGACCTCCAAGACCTCGCTGATACTCTGTGTAGTCTCCCCTCATTCACCTCCTGAAGTAAAGCGGTTGGGAGTGTAAATAAGAAAAGCAGTGGATTTAGTCATGTTATGTGTATCTAAAAGCTGTAGAAAAGGAAACGAGTAAGGAAAAAAAAGAGTACTTTTCACTTTTTAATTACCTAAGGAGCAATAAAGCAAGAAGAGAAAGCACATTTTAAATGACATTGCCCAAAAGCTAAGTAAACGAGTCCATTGTTAAGTGTAGTGCAGGGTCAGTCTGCCTGAAGCTGCCAAATATCTTTGTGCTTTGGCACTATTCATACTCTGAACAAACACTGACCAAGTCAAAACCAGACCAAGTACCTTAGACAACTTCGTAAGGCTTATCAATTCACTTCAGAACTACATCAGGTTGAGTTAATTGCTTTTTGAGTTCAGCTTTTCTGTCCCAGGCTGGACATCTATAACCTGAACAAAACTCCCCTATAAATGTCAACTCCTAATTCAGGGGCTGCATGCAACACAGAAATCCAAACATTCTGATAATAAAACTCAAAATTAGTCTTTGCTTACACGAAGTTATGCCAAGGTTCATTTCACTTTTTCTCCTTAGCAAGTTTTTTACTGGGTCTAGGTTGTTCTACTACCTGCAGCACGTCTGTTAAATTCTATACAAATCCTTTCTTCTGACTTCTGTTCTTGCCACTTAGCTTATTGCTAGCAAATACACATGTAAGTATTTTCTACTTTTTCATTCATATATAAGAATGATTACAAGTTCTGCCTTCCCTGCAATGACCTCCAGGATCTAGGGCTGTGACTCCATTCCCTCACTGTGCCTCAGACAGCAGGTGGGAAGAGAAGTTCCTCCATGGGCACAGAAGAAACATTCTATGCTTGTAAAAGGCAGAGCAGAGCACTGGAGCCTTCAGTGTCTAAAGGTTTTGGAAACAGGGCAAAAACTCTCACTGTACTAACAAGGATGGAAAAACGTTACTTGATAAGTTAGAAAAAAAGATTCCTTTTTGTGCTACCAATAATAATTCAGAATTATTAAAGAGCTTAAAAACTTCTCCCCTGAAAGTGAATAAGGTGACAGGTCATGCTTTCACCCTGATACTCTAAATTTAATTTTTCTTCAATATAACATCACTATTCTGTTTTTCAAATCTCTACTTACAATGACAAGATTGGCAATTTTGGGGTAGTTTTTTCCCCTCTGCTATTACTTAAGAGACTGAATTATTTTTGTGACTGCTCAGGAAAAGACTGCTGGAACATTCAGGTTACACACTCTCTTTGTATCATGTATAGACCCTGGAAAGCTTATTTTATAAAATCCATAGGGAGGACAGAAATTAAATGGAGCAAGAAGCATCTACTCCTCCCCTCACTTTACAGGTGTCAGAAAAGATTACTTCATTCAGTGGCGCACACATAGTGATATATTGCCATCTGCCATCCCCTCATGTACCCCCTGATCTTTCATCCCTTCAGGAGACCACAGGGCTTCCACAGGCTGTAGGTCAAACTTGCCAGTGTTGCCCAGACTTTCCAGGCACCCTACTGTGATTCATATGGGAGTAGATACCCATGCCCTGGTGATTGATAAGAACCCAGAAAGACTAAGGTTCTTTAACTCACACAGGAAATCCATGGCAGACCCAGTTTACTTAAGTGTCATTCCGTAACTCTGTGACCCCTGATATTGCTGCAATGAAACTTTTTAAAACGGATCACCCCTTTTTGGTGGTGAGAAAACGCCTTCGTTTTATACATGCTCTAACACCAAACAACCCACACTCTATCTTCCAACCACAGCAGTGTGACTTCTTAGCTATTTTCGTACCCAACATTTGATCTACTTCCTTCTCCTGTTCTATCATGTTCTGTTCTCTGTCATGTACTGTTCTCACTGCTGTATCAGTAAATACTGTTGATGTGTGACCAACATACAGATTAGGATCCACAGAAATATCAAGCTGCATATCTGCCTGTATTCTGGCATCATACACGCAGTGTGCTCTCTAGCACTGAAACTGAATCTAGCTCACATATTGAAATTTTATCTATAGCCAAATAAAACCATAGAAAACTTACTTGAATTCAAAATATACAAGTCTGAATTCTTTTAATGGTTGTGAGGTGGCAAGCTGGTTTGCTTTCCTCTGTCATGCACAAGGCCATGTTTCCACCAACTCTAAATGTCTTTAATCTGCTATGATATTTAGACAGGTTCATGGCTGCATCTAATGAACTGATAGGAGACTCAGCTCAAGACGTTGTAGAGTACTATTGGCTGGTGTCTTCTGTAAGTAAAAGGAGAAGCAGCTGGAACNAAAAAAAAAAGCACAACTGTTAAGGAGGAATAAAATTCACACAATAGAGAGCACATTACCTGATTTTGAAGGCTATTCCATGATAAAAAGTGCCAGTTAAGATTAAAACTGCATCCTATACAGGGCAATCAACATCCTTCAACACTTCAGCTTAAATGTGAAACTACATAAAGTCAAATTCATACAATGATGTTTCCCAAGGGTTGACACACATCTATGTGTAAGTCTCTGTAAGTAGGTACATGTCATTTTCATTTAATTTTGTTCATGTTAAAATAGTTTTTTAGAGGGTCAGTGACATTGGGGGCCACATAGAGCAGTCAAAACCTTGGCTGAAAGGGGATCCAAGATAATATTGCAGCTTCACACATGACAACAGGACCCACAAAGTCAAGCCAGTTAGAGACTACCACTATTATGCAACCTACAACACTGTTTGTACAAGAATCTTCACTTTTGGATATTTGTTTCTTCACAAAAATTCAAAGATCTTACAATTTAGGGAGAAACCAGATCAAAAAGCACCTGGGTTCAACTTTTGCAGGTCTAAGGCCCAAAGGACGCAGCATCATCTAGCATTTGGGGTTCTTAAATTTGTTTTAGGGTTCCTTTAAAACCTATATCAGTGACACCAGGAGTGACCCAGGTATACATGTCAATAGTTTTAGGAATTCACAAACTACCTGTTTGCATTGCAAATGCAGACCAGTATATGTTGGGACTGATGATCAATGTGCTTCATAACATAGTGTCCAAATCTGTCTGCTATAATTCTGCAAACATTTTTTTTTTAAAGTAGAACTTCAGTAAATTAAACAAACAAAACCAAATTTCTTCTGTCTTCCTATTACGTAAAATAAACACCTATATAAAATAGTAAACAACTAATCAGAACTCTGTATTAAACAAATCACATGGTTATTTATGCCTGTCCAGCACTCACAGCCACTCTAACAACTCTGTAGTGCTGAAACTAACTCCCGTTATTGCCAGACCTTGAGGACCTGGGATTACCAGCTCCACGGAATGGAGAGAGAGATCAGAAGAGGTTTGTAAATCCACCTTCCCCCTATGTAAGTTTGCAAACAGCAGTCACTTCCATCATGCCTGTTAGTACTGGATCAAAGCCTCGGTTCCAAGGTTTTATGACAGCAGAGCCAAACGGAGCAAATTTGCATCTCCTCTGACAGATGATGCAACTTCCTTGTGCTCATGCTTTGAGCTAGAACAACGTGACCATATCAGTTCAGCAAGGAGCTTAAACAGCCTGTGTCATCTCTGCACTCACACTGGCTTCGGAAATTCTTTACTCTCTACAAGTACTCAGTGAACTCACCAGTAAGCATGAAAGCTCATTAAAGTAGTGGGTCACAGAGGGTGCCTTCCAGCCTTTTCTCTGCAAAATAGCTTCCAAATACTTTCCCATTCTACTTGAGGACAAACACAGTATTATATGGTGTGGTGTATTATATGGGGGTGCCCACACAACCCACCCTTGGCAAATGGTTAAGATATTAAAATTAGAATGCATACATGGTATTTACTCAAAAATGATCATGTCTAACAGAAAACGCCATCTCCAGCAGCCAGGTTCAACAGTGACTAGGGAATTATAAAGCTGGAGTTCTGATAATGAACCAGAAAATTTATCTCAAAGTATGTTGAGAGTTTCCTCAATAATATAAGTGCAATTCAATGATGTATTATTTTTTTAATTAGAAGTTTGTAATTAAATACACCAAAAGACTCCAAGTCTGTCTACTAAGAATGATGAATAAACTTCCTAGTGCTACTCTAGCAGTATCACAGGTTTCTGAGAGCCCATGTCCAAGTGACTTCCTTTTATCTACTTTTGAAATAAGATCAGTGTTTTTCACTGTCAGGGTGAGCTCACAATAGTCACTTATTTGTACTTACAGAGCATCCTACAGTTCTGCTGATGCTGCATAAAACTTCATCTGCCTCTGCAGCAAAAATACTCTGCAATAAGCTTGTACTCAGCAGAGATCCCGCGAAAGGCAGTCAGACTCATTTATGTAGAGGGAAGTAGAGAAGTGGAATGCAATACTTCTCTACAGGTGCCATGTGCGTGTGACAGATTTTCAAGTTTATTCCAGAGAATCACGGCACTGGATTTGTTCCAAATCTCAGGTATGCCCTCCCTACCACATCTGGCTGGTCACTGTAACAGTGAAAAGGCATCAGCTACCTTTGAAAAAGGGTGATAAACACTGAACAGACAGCAGAAAACCACTCATTCTGAAGTGGTTTCTTTTTGCCAACCCCTGGGGATGCACTGGTGGCCATGAGTGCTCCAGTTGTTTTTGAGAATCAAGCACCATGCACAAGAGGAATGTCTTAAAGCTTTGGCTCAAACTATAGAACAAACAGATTTATGCACATTGGGTTTTCTGTATCACTCCTGGACTCAGTATATGGTATCAAAAGATCTCACTACCATCCTCAAAAAAAGTTTCAAACTGAGTCTTTTTTTCACTGTAACCTCACTTCATGTAGCCTTGGCAAGTTTTGTATTTGGGACAGTACTGAGCTTTCATTGTTATTTTCATGGAAAGCTTTGTGAACATGAGGAAGTTTCAAGCTAAACTCTACTATCAAGTTTAGGGAGAAAATGAATGTAACAGCTTCTTCCTCATCTCACTGAAGTCTATTACCTTGAAAAAGTACAGGGGTGGGACTCATTCCACAGCTCAGTGGAATGAGTTTATCTTTTTCTTTACCAGATTTTTTTGTTTCAGTCTCCTTTCACTGTTACCTCAGCCACAGCCCTTCTGTACCCTGCCATCTTCCTGCCAGTCACATGCAGCAATGCCAGATAGAGAGGCTCAATGGTCTCTAGAACTGACAGAGATACTTCATAGAAAGAAGAGAATGAAAATCAAAAGTTGATGATACAGAGAAGAGAATCCAGATAAGCTGCAGGACCAGTGTGATGCATAAAAATATACTTTTTAATGCAATTCTGTTATTTGCTTCTTTGTCTTGATATTAGCTCTTTGTTTCCTGAAAATGCAAGCAGCATATACAGTACTGAAAAATTGGATGAGAAATCCCAAAAAAGATGAATTTAAGTTGCAGGTGCTCTTCCTTTTTTTATGAACACAAAAGTTAGGCAAAAAGGAAACGTTGTGAGTATGAGCCAGTGAAAGCAACAAAGTAAAACTCACAAAAATTATGTTTGCAGAAATAGCAAAATAGTCTGAAAACATGTCTGGTCTTGACCTGAGCCTGTCAACTGACAGATCAGGTAAACAGAATCCTCATTTGATCATAAATCATAAGCATCACAGAATATATATTCCATGTGTTGCAATGTTTTGAGGTCTGTGTTCGCCTCTCAGGTTCAAAGATCGTACTTTTCCAATTGTTTTGCTCTGTGACTGGAAACCACATGGAGCCTTGAGCTCTGTAATACAGCAGTTCCCTAATATTTGGAACGTTCCATGGCAACCCACAGTGAGACTAAACCAGATGACAAGTGAAAGTGGTGCTGGTTATTCAGTGAACGTAAGAGGAATCAGAAAGAGATTGGCCTGTAAAATACAAATCTTGCTACAATAGCAGACAAAGCAAGTTAAAAAAAGAGAACAATATGCAAACCATGTTCTGAGCTTCAAATGACGCAAATTAATGTTGTTAGGTCTCTCTTTTATTATGACCTGACTTTAGAGGGTTATTTGAATGAACCATGAGCATACAGAAAGGGCATATTACATATTCATCAAGGTTCATTGTAGCTTTCTGTTTAGTACCTTCTACTTGTACCATCCTTGATAGCCAAAGTTAGAGTGGCCACGTCATGCAGAATGTCATTTTACACATTTTCCCCCTCCCCAGCAATAATAGGACATCCTTACTTTGTCATTTTCCAAGCAGCAATATTTGTTTATGTGATGGGAAACCGCCCGATGCAAGATCCTAAGCAAAATATAACCAAACAAAATAAGGACCAAAGGAAAAGTTTTCCCAGGGGAGATAATCCAATTATTCACAACCAACTATTACATGAAAAATAGTTGGCATAAGATGCCAATTCACTAGAGGAAGAGAACCATAAAGCAAGTAATGCCCTCCATTTCCTGTTGGCAGGAGCAATTTTATAATGAATATTCAGTTATTTATCTGAGTCCCGGTGCAAGTGAAGTTTTACTTATTATTCTGCTCAGAAGTTAGCTTTCTTGCTTGCTGAATTGTTGCCTTTACTTATTTTGGTTATAGATCCCAACCTTTATATTAAAAGAGTCTAGGACTTTCCTACACTCTTAAGCGAGAAAAAAAACCTCATTGGAAATTTGAGTTTCCTCCTTCCGAATAACAGCAATGAGAGGAAGGAAGTAAGAACGAAAAAGAAAGAGCTTCCAAGCTGAGGGAAATGTCTCTTACCATTACAATTAAGGGGGAGATTTGGCAGTGATCAGTTCAGCTCCACTGATTTAATTCAGACTGCATCATTACCTGACTTGATTTTGTCATTAAGAGTANCAAATGCAGCCAGCATTAGCATTTCAAGGACATTAACACACATGAAAAAATGAGAATGTGATACCCAAAAAACTAAGTCACCTTCTATTTCCTTTACTTACTGTGGCTATTCCTGTATTAAGTGAGTTCATGATCAAACTGAAGGGTGTCATCAGGTTCTAAGCAAATCTAAGAAAATTGCTCCAAGCTTCTATACAGAATAATAATACTTGTATCATATTTTATTTTCTAACACCAACAGGTTTTGTGCTTCTGTCTGTTGCTGACAGTGTGTTTCAATACACAGCTTGAATGTTAAACATAACAAGGTTTAAATGAACACCAAAACTGTGTTTGAGGAAATTTGGTTACTTAGAAGTTGCAAAGCTTCTTTTAAGTAATATTACAAATTAATCACATGTAAGCACCTACAAATATTTCCTAGCAGGTCTGTATGTATTCATCAGATCTGCTGCAAACATTCTGATGTTATGTATCACGTACGGAAAGAGAAAAGTCATTACATTATTACATTTAAAGGGATATTAGAGATAATATAAAGTTATATATACACATACATATCCATATATGTTTTTACAAGTATCTTACACTTAAGAAAGAAAGTACATCTAAAAGTCTCTTTTACTTCCTTTTAGCACTTGCCTAGGCAGTGTCAACTAATAGAACAGCTGTCTTTATAAAGGATTGTTATCCTGTGATTTCCAGGTCCTATGTCTCAAGCTGAAGTTAGAACTTCTATATCAAGCTTTGATGACTCTTTCAGAGTAAAACTCAGCAGCACATAAAAGCTCAGCAGTTAAGAGCAAAGCTATTATTATGAAACTCAGTGGGTTCCATTTCCTGCTGCTCATATGAAACCTTCCCTCCAGATTTGGCTATCTTGGTTTGTTTGCTGAATTTTGTGTTCATCTTCAAATTGATTTCAGAATTAAAGGGAAATGGCTGCATATAAAATTCACCTGGTTTACAGTACTGACATGCACAGCACACACAGGCAGTGGGGAACTCCAGAGCTGGCAACACGTAGCCAGCAGTTTTGATAGTCTGTGGAGGTCACAGAAACAAGGCCGAAATAATTAGTTCTCACCACAGGTGGGAAATGGTGTTTTGATAGTGACAAGAATTAGGAATGTGACAACTACTCTCTTGAACACAGATTATATTCAGTACTCTTGTCTGTAAGGCTTCCAGATAGATAATTAAGGAGGAACTGAGCAGTGGTTCTGAATAACAAGGGTCTGTGTCCTGTAATTTACATGTGAATTAAAGTGTCATTTCCTACATATGTTAGAGAGGAGACAGAATTGTAGGGGCCCAAAGAAGCACATACTCATTTCAGTAAAACTATAGGCATGTACATAAACTCTGTTGTCTATTCCACAAGGAGAAGGTATGTGAAGGATTAGACTGTTCTTAAACCCATACACCAAAGACTCTGTTAAGCTTTCAGACTGGCATCCTGAATGATGCATGTTTGAAAACAGGTGCCAAGCACAGGCATCAGTAACACTGGTGAATACATTCAGGAATATTTGTCTTGTCAAACATAAACCCACTTGTTTCTTACAAATAAATGTCTTTAACTAGACAGTATATGATCAAAGAGGAGTGCAGTTTTCTAAGCACTACAGTAGAATTGCATTGTAATAATGCATTTGCCCACATTCTTCCCAGGAACAAGTGCTGGTAGCTGGATTTCCCCAAATGCCCAGAGGTGACAGCAGTTCATAAGTAGAGCCAGTCTAGTACAGGCATTTCACAGAATCCTAAAATGGTTTGTGTTGGAAGGAACTTTAAAAGGTCATCTAGTCCAACTCCCTCTAATAAGCAGAGACACCTTCCATCAGATCAAGTTACTCAGAACCCTGTCCAGCCTGACCTTGAATGTTTCCAAGTATCCATCACCTCTCTGGGCAAGACGTTTCAGGGTATGTCGGGTATAAGTCACATAGAGGGGAAGGAGGATGGGGTTGGTCCTTGTGGTACAGCATAAAACAGCAAATATAATAAACATGAGCGAATTCGAGTCTTTCTGTTGCAAACACTCTGATTCCTGAGAATTCAAAGTAGACAGCAGGTGAGATTCAAAGTAAGTGACAGGAAATACAATTAAACTGTCTTCCTTTCCTCATTCACCACAAAAGCAGCTGGTTCTAAGAGGATATCACAGAAAACATGTCACTTTCAAATCTTACAGATTTAAATTGAGACTATATAGCTATTTTCAATTTTCCCATTTCTTGAAGTAGCTTTCTGCTACTTCACTTATATACTAGGCAACGATATTCAGAGGGAAATGGAAGAAATGGTAATTTGAATGATGCACTTGCAGTATGTAGTTCTAATTCAAAAATATTTTAAACCTGTAATTACTGCTATAATTACCATTCTTTCTTAAATACAACTCTTCTAACTGAATTAGACTTCTATAGTCTGGACATTACTCATTAGTTATACAAGAATCGCAGAATAAATCAGGCTGGCAAAGAACTGCGCAGGTTTCTAGCCCAACCCCCTGCTCTAAGCAGGATCAGCTATGAGCTTAGACTATGTTGTTTAGGGATTTATCCAGTCAGCTCCAGAAAATCTTCAAGGCTGGAGATGATCCAGCCCTGCAGGGAGTCTCCTCCACTGCCCTTAGCGGGGAGGAAGATGATTTTCTATATATCCAAAAACTGCTCTTGTGCTAATCTTCACCCATTGCATCTCATCCTCCTACTGCACAGCATTGTGAGAGCCTGGTTTCACCTTCCTGATAACCTCTCTGTAAGGATGCGTTCCAACAGCATTCCTACATCCCTGAACAACATTCTAAATGCCTTCTTTTTAGCATATCCTTCCTTCAACTCCCTTCATGCTGATTTTATTTTTTTGAATCTGAGTTCCACCATGAGCTCCCTGCTCAGTCAAGATAGTCTTCTGAGATATCTGGTTGTTTTCCCTGAGTGTCAAAACAGATCCTCCCTGTGTCTGGAGTGGTTTCCAGTAACAAGGTAATCTCTGGATGAACCCATCCATGTGAGGTTGTTTTTTGGTCAAAGTGAGAGCTGTATCTGGGCCAGTATGGATGTGATAGTTCCTAACATTTGTAACACCAGGTATAAAATAGACACTTGAAACTGTTTGTAACCCTACAGATACATCTTTATCAGCATAACCCCCCTTAAAGCTTTAGTAAAGCTTTCCCTGTTTAGAAGTTCTTAAAAATATTTTCAAAACAGAAACTGAGTTTTAGCTTGCTGTGTTCAATCAAACGATTCATTATTTTAATACTGAAGGATACAGAATTCTACCATCTATTAGAGAAGAGAGAAAAAGCATCTGATTTTTCACCATTAAGATTCAGACAAAACTGAAGCCTGTCAATTTCAAAAGCTACACTTGCATTGTGCTCACATATCACATTTTCATGACACTGAAAACTCAGCAAACTCTGCTTCACACCCCACTGCCTCAGGCCCTGTTCTCACTGTATTTTGCTTAATAAACATGAGAAACAGCGTGCTGGGTCAGTGCAGTGTGGGACTGCATAAAAATGTGAGAAAATAATCAGAAATGTGTGCATTTCCCAGATGGTACATGATGAACACTTCCTGTGCTACCAAACAGCACAGACAGGAAGCATCACCATCAGCACCCAAAAGTCACTGTACTGCAGTTTTTTTTCTCCACTTCTTTTTTTTCATCAATCCATGTGTCAAGTCTGTCTGGCTGAGAACCAAAAGTCCCCTGATTTCACAGAAATAAAACAGTTAATTTATTTCAGATGTAAAGCCTCAGAGAGAAAAGGATCAGACTTCTGATAAACTGTATAAGCTTATTACCCTGTAATTAAGAAATAGTCACAAGAAAAAGGAGAGTTACTGGATATGCAGGTCAGTGAAATGTGCTTCTGTATCATGAGGAAATACACATCTAATTCCTTGCACTATCCTATAAACACGACTGTTAAATCTTACAACACTTAAAATTTTGCTAATATCTTTCTGCAAAGTTAAGTTATGAAAGTATGGAAAGATGGCATAGAGAAAATAGTAACCATAAGAACAACTTATATTTGCCAATGTTTTAAATTCGAAGGCTTCCTGTAGCTAATGGTGACTTTCAACAGCCAGAGAGGTGAGTGACATGACTGAAGTCACAAAAGCTGGGAGCACAGTGGCCATGGAAATATTTAGAGACTGAGACAAAGGAAAGACATGTTGCCAACTCTTTACAGAGCCAGTCAGCATACCAGAATGGATGCAGGGACTGGACTGTATTTTAATCTCCATATGACTCACAAAAACAGGGAGAACATTACTTGTGTGCTTTCCCCAGTGATTTCAAGAGCTCCTGACAGGTCTTTCCTTCACTGCCATGGTACAAAAAAACCCCCCAAAACTCCACAAGGTCCCTTCAGAACCTCGGGGAACCCCTAAAGAAAAAAAACCCCTAAAAGTATCCTGCAGATACTTCAGAGACAGGGCAATTTGGGGCAGAACTGGCAGTTTGCAGGAATGTTTCTGTGAAGTCATTTTATATGGAGGAAGTGAAAGCGCTAAAATACATTTCAGGAAAGCTCTGGTCACTTGTCCTCCAGAATCAGATCTCTCTCAAAGCAAACGCCACCAGACTTTCTGAAGTTGTAGATCATTCCCTAAACTTTGGCTTGTGGCATTCCTTGACGTAGGCTGGTGTCACGCTTCACTTCTTTTTCAAATATAGAAGTCCTCTTATATTTTGGGAAGAATGATGCTATTTGACCCTAGTTATGCCTTACTGGTTCCAAAATTAAAACTATCACTGAATAAATTAGGAACAAAGGCCAACATTGGTAACATCTGAACTTTCAAACAAAAGAAATAGCCCTCAAAAAACCCCAATTCTCAATCAAATCATTCCAACACCAAAAATGAAGCCACTAAAAACAGTAGCAAGATTTTCAACTTAGTGGCTTCAGGATTTCATTCAAGAAAACTTTTGCTTGGAGCAGAAATTAGATATTAAAATAAGTAATAATGGATACCATGACTGTTATAGACTGACTACATGATATTAGACAAAATCTTAATGTGCTAAAATATTCCTGCAATTCAAAAGTGCTCTTTTTTTTTTTTTTTTTTTTTTTTTTTTCTTTTAATGAACACTGTTTCCTCTCACACAGAAACTAGTTTCTATTTCCTTTAAGTGACTTTTTTTGGTAGAGAGATGGATTACCAGATTATCAGCAGCTGACTTCTTTAGGTCACATAAAAGACAGCAGCATTTCAAAGAAATCACTTGTTTTCATAGCTAACCTTCAGCTACGTGATGGGCAGGTGGATATTCCGCAGTGGGGCAGCGCTGTCTGACTGGGCACTCGAGCTCAGCACATGTGGCCAGTTTAACACCAGAGAAGTTTATGATCCACAGCAAGAGTTCAGGAAAGCCAAGAATTGTCCACACATGAAAGATAAGAGCTTGCCTAAGCCAAAATGTGACACTCAGAAACAAAACTGGGCTGAAATGGAGAATGAATGAGGGTAAGGCCAGTCAAGAGTGACCAAAAAGAAATGTAAAAGCAGAACTCAGAAGGAGAAGCTTGAAGTCATTTACAACAGCAAATGGGACTTAAGAGTTTGTGGAACATTTTGTGTTCCTTGCTTTAACCGAACTTCACCAGTGCTGCAACCTTGAAAATCATCACATTTTTTACTCTTGCACTCTACCAAGTAGTCACCAGAAAGAATAGAAAATAATGCACGGAAACATATTGAATATCAGCAAATATTTGCAATCACCTTCTGTGCACATGAAGTTGGGTGAATTACTCATCACAAACCTACAGGAGACCCAGAAAACAGCAGAAACCAGCAGAAGGCCACTGTTGCTGCAAAAAGTACTCCTCTGTCCTTTTATTGGACAGAGACAAACAAGGTGATGCCAACCTTAGGATAATGAACCTTCTTTATCAAATAATAGGATTACTCTAATAAGCCTACAATTGTAAGGCTTAAAATACACTTTTTGCAATTTCCTGTAATAATAACAGGAGGAGGCTAATTATTGAACAAGAAAGTATTTCAAGCAACAATTAGCCATCATGCTCTGCATGAAATAGAGGAAAATATTACAAAGATAGATTAAGACTCTGGGAGATGAAAAAGACAGGTCTATTACCAACCATCTCATGATGAAACTGAAAGAAATCAAGTCAATTGGGAGGACAGAAGTGAAAAGCTTTGCACTGGGTCAGGACACAATTATGATACTTTATGGCATCCTGTTAAGCTCCACCAGAGCCTGGACTACACTTCTGTCTACAGGAAACAAGGATAGTGGCCCTGAACATGGATGAATTCATATAGTTATGAAGTACTATGTTTTTAAAGTCAAGTTAAAAATAAGTTGCACTTTTGACACTGCAAATATCAGTCAGAGTATTCACAATGATAGAATCATGCAAACTAGGTAACCCATATTAGTCCATCCATGGGGTCTAGTCCAGCTCCTGTGCAAAAAGAATCCCCTACAATAACCAAATTCATAGTTAACAAAGTACTTTTAACTTAGGAAATTTCATGCAGGTGTCTTCCTGGTTTTCTGTGGCTTACAGAGGCAGAAAGTTACTCCACTAATGAAAAAAGTTAGTACCAGCCCTACAAATCTTTCAGTTCCTCTCTGCCCTCTCACTTCAATTGTTTATGTACTTAAGACTTGTAGAAAATTCCCCCCATTCATGAAATTGGGAAACTTGCACTGGGCTCAACAAGTAAAATCTTAAAGATGAGTGGGCCTTCACAGAAAGTGTGAATCAGAGTCAAGGAAATATTCCATGAAAAGAAAAAAGGATATCCTGAAGATCAGAGTTACTCAGAGGAAGAAAGTATTTGTCCACAGTGGAGGAAAAAAAGTGAATAATCACACTCCCATGTTGAGATGTCTGCTACTGAATGCAATCAGCCTTGGTTTTGCAGAGTTTGAGCAGTGCTTACAGGAAGATATGATGATATTATTGCTTTACACATTGTGTTTATACTTCTATGACTTAAGCTAGAAGTTTATGATTAAAACTTCTTCCTAGGCACACACTGCTAATTCCTTCTCCAGATCAGATACTCATAACTCCCAGTGTTCTTTCTACACTTACCAGTCTTACATGAAACTTTATACAAGTAGTCAAATAGACCTGGCATAGAGTGAACCAGAGAGGCAGCATTGCTTTTCTTTGCACAGGAACAAAGAACAGCAGCAGTAGTGCAGAGTACGGGGTTTACCAATTCCACAGACTGGAGAGGGCTCCCCACTATATTAAGAACATCGTCAATTGAGGATGGGAGAACAGCAGAACATAAGAACATCAGCTAATGCCAAGTGATCTGCTTGGTAACCACAGCTTTTTCTTCCTTCACACCTATTCCTACTTCACTTTTGACTGTCTTCAAGTCTTCTAGCACCAGGATCCTAAAAGCAAAGGCTCCCCCCTCCCCTAGTGTCCAGGGGTATAATGTCTTTGCAAGTGGCACTGTTATGTAGTATTAACATAACTGATTTCCTCTACAAAATAAAGTACCTGGAAAACAATTAAAATACTGTGTGACAGCAGCATTACCTTGATGGAACTGACATGAATACTATCCTCTCTTTACTCAAGAGAATATTTACTGCAAGGTGAAGTACAAACACCACATGACAATCCCTGCCTAGAGGAAGGTCTGATGCAACACCTGTTATGTCCATCGATATATTTAACAAATCCCAAAAGCAAAGACAGTAATTTAATTTTAAATGGAGAACAGATATTCCTTGTCTTGTAAGTGAACTGTCAACAGTCCTGCACTGATAATAGGTACAAACAAGCAAACCTATTCTCCAAGGAATCAACCCTATCTAGTCCTTCTTAGACTCACAGAACTTTGCTAGTGGCTTATTTATACCAGCTTGTAATCGTAATTTCAAGACATTGCCCTGCTTCTAGCCTCAGGCTACAAAGTACTGAAAGACATGATAGGAAACAGCAAATTTTTTTCTCCTTCCTCTCGCTCTGACTTTTGTCTCTCACCTTTCCCCCCTTTACTGCACCTTTCTGAGATGAGGCTGGATAAAGCATCTTTAAAACCATCCCAGCAACTCACTGAGGACAGCTACTAACAGGAAACACAATTAGATGCCAAGGGGGCTCAATGTCAAAACCAGCACACAAGGCACGAAAGCAAATATGGTATTGATAACATCTCTTCCTTCCTTTTTAGCCTGTTGGCAAATATCTCTGCTGCATGAAGGTCAGTGTTTACCTGATAGCACGGAGATAAATATTTCCTGTAGTATGACCTATGCAGACACATTTGTGTCACTGACACTCAGTGGCCTTCTGTGGTTAAAACCACCCTGAGGCAGACGGTGTGCCTTGCATGCACAGCTGTCTGGAGGCAGTTTTTGGTCTCCCAGTCCTTTGCATCACAGCCCATGAGGAAGTTGTAGATGTGTGAGCAGTTAGCACAATCATATGCAGCCCTGTACGCATCATTTGTGAGCTATTTATAAGTAATCAAAGCTGTACATGTTATTTAGTACAACAAAATCTTTGAAATGTCACCAAAAAAATAACCAACAAGCAAGCAGAAATTGGGACACCCAGGGACCAGATTAAGTGCTTCAACATCCAAATCATCATCCCAGACAGTTACAACTAATTCTTCATCTTGTGTTATATCCATGGTTTCTTCTTTGCAATGGAACTCAAGTACGTATAAAGAATGCACACCTCTCTCAAACCTGTTGTAATATTCACATTGTGGCTACAACAGCAGCTCTTTAACTTAATATTTATATATGCTAAGTCACCTAAAATTATGGAGGTGTTCCTGAAATATGGCAGCATGTTTCCAAATAACCCAGCTTGGTAAAGTTAAGCTAAATTAAATAAGTTCTTGCTGCTTCAAAACCCTTTCCTATGAAAATCACTTCTAAATATTTTCACAGCATATGTCTAAACAAACCAGATGACTCTGTCTATGTAGTATTCTAGTTTGAAATGTAACTGGTGACTTGCAAATAGCTTTTGCATATGGTACTTTAACACTGGGGTACACTTTTTCCTAGTATTCTGCTGAGCCTACCTAACCCATTGAACATTTCAGGACACAGACAGGCATGCAACAGGTGATTTTTGTCAAGAAACCCCTGCAGTATTTGCAGCTTATTTGATCAAACCAAGAAATATTTCTGATTTGCAAGGACCGATCAAGAATTCAAAGTTCAGAGGGGATTTTTTTCTTTTAATTTTTTTTTTTTTTGGTGTAACAGACACACATAACAACCCCCAAAGTAATTCAGTGTCATCCGGTTTAACCTCAACCACGAGACACTGCTGTCTGTTTTCTTTCTCAAAAGACTCACGTCAGTGTGCGCTGAAAAAAGGGAACTTCCAGTTTGTGGTGAGGATACATGATAAACAGATCTGTTCACACCACCAAGAAGGGTTGCCTGCGTCAATAAAAGGCAGCAGCAGAGGCAGGGAGCTGGCATTTGGTGCTCGGAGGATTACCACTGCAAAAGTCGCTTCACATTAAAGTTCAGTAAAATGCCAGGATTTTTTTTTTCCCACAGCAGCATGACTGAATTAAATGGGAAAGAAGACTGCAAGCTTGCAGAAGGCAAAATCCATAAAAAGAAGCAAAAGGCTTTGTAAGTATATACAGCTTAGTATAAACTTTAATGTATTAGAAGTGAAAATAACACTCCACTAATCTTGGAGATTAAGAATTAACACTGTGTTTCAGGCTAAATGATGGCAAAAGTCTGCTTAAAGCCCAGGACTACAGCATCATTAAAAAGGGCTTGAGCTCATGCATACCAATTAATTGACTGCTTTAAGTAATCAGTAGATTTGGATACAGGGGCAGCCTCTTAGTCTTTTCAAAAAAATTACTTGGGTACATAACTTCTCAGACTTCAGTCATAGGATACAGCTCTCTGTTTAAAAGCCAGAAGAAAATTTAAGCAGAACTTAAATGCAGCTGTAGTTTTCATGGATTACAAAAGTGTCTGTTCATTGTTTCAGTGGTGCAGATCTCAAAAACTATTTGAAGTGCATGGTACCACATATTGAAACTGGGATCAAGACTTCCAGCTCTAGAAATGTCATGTAAGTACTGAGATACACCAAGTTATAAAATATAACTATAGCTAGATTACTATGCAGTAAATTACTTCATTTCTAAACTACTTCTTGAACAACAAAATTATAATAATGCCTAGAATTTCCAAACTGCAGGAGAGGTGAACATTAATAAATGAAAACTATTAATGAAGTTAAAGATTTTTTTCTTAGTGATTTGATCTGTTTGCATAAAACAGTGAGGGAGAAGACACCTCAGTTAAATCCATTTTCATCAGAGGGACATGGTGCGTATTCCCTAAAGGTTTACAGAACCAGTGCTTCACACTTAAGTGAAGAGCAGGGGGTGTTACCATTCTTGCAGAAATTTGGAAACAGAAATAGAGGTACAAAATTATTTTATTGCAATTACAGTAAAAGCTTATTGTCCTGGGAACTGAATTCAGGATAACATCATAGTTCCATGTTTTTCCAGCTCTGATTATTTTTCCTCAAAGTGGGCTGCCTCCAGGTCTCAAAATATGAGAAAGCCTTATAAGTACCTGGTACACATTCCTAGAAAATAAAATTTATCTCCTTCAGACATGTTAAAAAAACCCTGATGGTTTCTTGCCTACAGTCTTTTCTTTTTCTTGTCATCTTAGGCTTTCTGCAGAGGAAGTTATTCAGTGGTCACAGTCTTTGGAAAAGCTCTTGGCCAGCCAAAGTAAGTCCATTACTTCAATATGACTTTGAGGACAAAATTTTATCTAACCTCAGCAAATAGGCAAAACTGTAGCATTATATAAACGCTGCCAAAGAAGGGGCAGTTGCATTCCAGTTCTCTTGCAGCTCTATTGTAACAAGGCCACTGCTACAGCTTTGCTTCCAATTTTTTTTTCTTTCCATTTTCAGTATAGCAAATAACCTCCAAACAACTAATTTCAGTACTTTTTGATCCATCTTCTATCTTTGGATCAGTTTATTTTGGAATTTTCTCTCCCCTTGTACTCTAAGACAATCCATTTAGGAAGGACTAGAATAGAATCCATTGATGTAATTTGATAGTCAGAGTCTAGATCTAAAAACGCTGAACATAATTAGGGAGACCACCATCAGCCTTAATATTAGACTATCTGTAGTATGTTAAAGAAGGGAAGAACAGTGTATTTTGGCAAGATTTTATATCACATTTCAGTACAACTCCTGTTGTTTATTTGATCCTTTCTGGTCACAAATATCACACAGTAAGTGACGATGTAATTGTGCTGGCTTTAGGTGGTCAAGGTGTCTTCCGGGAGTTCCTGAAGTCGGAGTTCAGCGAGGAAAACATCGAGTTCTGGTTGGCTTGTGAGGATTACAAGAAAACCAAGACTTGTCACTTACATGGCAAAGCAGAGAAGATTTATGAGGAGTTTGTTCAGTCGGATGCTATTAAACAGGTATGTGCAAAGTCAGCCTGTGCAGTGTTACAGCACCTGGATGGTCAGAAAATAGAAGTGCAGCTTGACTGAGATGCTCACACAGTTCCATAAGAGGAAGAGACAGACATGCTTTCATGACCATACTTGCATCATTGCTGTCTTCAGCCGTGAGATTATCAGATCTCACAAACAGAGTCACAGGATACAGGCCAGTACCTGGGAGCACCACTAGCAGAGCTTAGCAAAGGCTTCTGTATCTTAGCACATGATGCTGTTCACTTACTCCAGTTTGAATTACTGCTGGTGCCTGTAGATTCTTAGAGTTTGCTAGTGAAAGCACCATGGATAATTTCTTGTCTTTTAAAATACGTGGACCTACCAGAAAATTTAAAGCTCTGTATGTTGATCATATTTCAAACTGGCAATATTCAACATTTCTCACATTTCTCACAACATTTCTCTCTATCTGGAGGGTGTTCCTCTAAGTAGTCCATTGTTGAGATGTATTACTCCTGATTCCATAAGAAACTGCATTTCTACAGCAAATGGCAATTTTTGTGGCTAGCCAGGCTATAAGTATTTAAATTCCCTTAATTTGCAGTTCTAACATTGAACTATCTCACTGAGCTCCTGGATGAAAATTTGTGTATTGACCAAGTGTTAGATATAGAAAGAGAGTACATTTTTAAGTTTCAAATGGCATTTGTTTTTTCCTTTCCAGATCAATATTGACTATCATATGAGGGAAGCAACAGCCAAAAAGGCTCAAGACCCAACTCACACAAGTTTTGATGAAGTCCAGAAAACAGTGTACATCCTTATGGAAAGGGATTCATATCCCAGATTTTTAAAATCCAAAACCTACCTAAACCTTTTGAACCAGCTGCAACCCAACACTTCAAAATAAAGTGTTTGAGGCAGTGAAGAGCTGATTAGACTCTGTCAAATATCCTGTGACGAGATCCTTCAGTGTGGTTGGATCTTGGCAAGAAAAATCCCCGCCTTAGCAGGAGGAGTACAAGGGAGATGCAAACAGCTCCACAGCCAAGAGAATGCAGGATAAAAGCTGGCAAGACTGTCACAAGGGTGAGAGCAGCACAGGGAGAAAAAACTCTCCCATACAGCATGGAATCAAGACAGGATGTGAACAACTATATGTTGTTTGAACTACACTATGAACATTGAACCAAGTCTTAGATCCCAAAGAATTGCTGATTATTAGAAAGTGCAAGACTATCAAGCTAAGCGTTGGGAAAACATTATCAAGTTCAGAAGAGAAACAAGGATGACTGACAATGTTGTGCATAACAAGAAAGTGCCCAGACATGACTGATGGCTTTCTTAAAGATCTGTGAAGTGCTAATAAGTGTGAGCATGAGCTCCACGATGCTACTGTGCTATGTAAATATAATATAAATTTATAAGTCTTAAAATTCATGTTTTAAATTATCTAAGAATTATATAAGCTGTACTTTTAGTAAGTTTGTATTCAACAAGTAGCTATGGAGCATTTTTACTGTTTAATTTATTGCAAAATAACAAGCAATGAAATCTAAGAATAAAGTTTTATGGCCATTTTACATCTTAAGTGATCTTTGAATCATAATTACTGAAGTACTGAAACACATGATTCCCTTCAGGCCTGCTGTGCCACTACCTCTCATTTCGGTATCCAAAAGTTAATTTTGCCACCACCACTTCTCCCTCTTTTTACCCATTTTACACACCTATAATGACAGTTATCTGGAGCAGGTGATCCTGACCTTCACAGGCCCATCCTCACAACTCCCCAGAAAGAAAGAGGAGCAGGTCTAAATTTCCTCCCTATATTTCATACTGCCCCAGCTACCAGCACTCAAACTACATTTCAAATACATAAACTGTTTAACCACTGATCCCATAGTTCAATCCCTTTTGACACGTGATGTGTCAAGCATTCAAGTCACCCATGGGTGCTTATGCAGAGAGGCAGCAACCAGTGAGACTCACTAGCAGTCCCACTGCTTGTGATGCTATCCTGGCAAGATCCAGACTGTAACTTACTATACCAATACTTGCATCAAAGATCACTTAGTTTCACAGCAACTGTTACATTAAATTTACCCTAAAATGTTAAGTAGCATATAACACAGTGGGTAGCAATGAGAACTAAAGTAAAAGACAAAAGCTGTGATTATACTTGAACCATGCAACTATGAACCTGAGTACTACCAAAACTGAAGTGTTTGAGACCTTGTGACATTAGAGTTTATAACGAAAATAATTCAAAGAGTGCACTGGTCTTAATGAGTTACCATCATGAGATACTGATATCACATGGGTGGCAATTCAAGATTTTCTCTCACCCTTGCAGATTGTCAATTTTTCCAAAATAACATGAGCTTAGTCAGGCCCACTCTGTTATTCCATACCAACTGGAGGAGCTATAAACCCTCAGACGTCACCTCAGCAGAGCAGACCATGTGTTCTTACTGCCACCCTTTGGGGACTTTGGGACCTCCACGGGAGGACAAAATCTGTGTTACAAGCAAAACATCTGTAAGGAACCAAGCGAAGCGACAGATGCTGCCAACTCCCACCCTCACCCACTGCCTCTGCAAATCACATCTACCTCTTTTCAAGGCCAATGAATGCAGAAGAAAAGAACCTGGTCTTGCAGTACTATTGTTAAATATGTATACCTGAGGGACTCTGATTGCAAAACCTGAATGCTCCTGAAACAATGTAAACCAGCTTACAGTTGGCTGTCTGACATGAATTAGTTTTCCAGGATCACATAGGAATAAACTTAATTTCTGTGAAGCGGGAATAACAACTAAGCCTCCCACACAAGGTGGATCATAATGTTTGTTCTGACACAGTTAATATGGACCAAATGCCTCTCTTTGCAGAACTTCAACCCCACAGAAGGCAAGAGAGACCTATGAAATATCAGCTACTCTCCAAACAGACACTGCCTCCAAGTAGCATTATTCTTTTGACTGTAAATCCCTTAAATTAGCATAGCCCCAGTCTTCATTTGCTTCCCCCTTGCAGCTTCACAATTTTGCTAGATTTAGTCAAACACCTGTATGAAATTTCTGCCAAAAATCATATTTCATAGCATGGATAGTTAGGATTTTCACTTATTTTTTCATGGCTTGCTGCTGGCAGAGAAAACTATAGAGCAACTTGTATTTCACAGTTAGTATAGACCAGAGTATTTGAGGATAGAGGAAGGGACTTTTGCCTCTCTTCCATAAGCATCTCTCCCTACTTCATGATTTTGTACAGCGTGAGAACTGAAAGGTTTTTCATTTTCAAACAGGAAAGGCTCCACTCTATTCAACCCAACCTTGGTGCACTTTTAAGTCTTTAGCTGTATTTGCATTACAAACCTGAAAATCAACCTCAAAGGTCAGTCAAGCAGGTTGTTAATTCCAGAGATATTCCAGCCCACTCCAGCATCCCTGGCAACATGACCACATCTCATAAAGCAACAAACAGCATAGCACAAATTCATACATGGCTCTGAGATGTGTCATACACTCAGTATTACATATTTGCTGCTGTAGCACGGCTATACAAAACTGATTGTTTAAACAAGGTCTTAATCTGAGAGATCTGAACGTATTCTATGACAATTTATACTGCCATCCATATTTTATAAAAGGAAGAAGCTATAAGTAATACTCCAATGGTACAACTGAAAGAATTTTTACAATATCTTAAGACACTGAACAATATTTTTATTTTAGAATAGTCCAGAGATGGGTATTTCTATTATTTTTTTCAAAATGCAGTATACAATGCTTATTTTCTAGTGATTTTTTTTAAGTACTGCATAAATAGAGGTTCTTAGTACTCAGAAAACCAGCAGAAGATACAGATCAAAGCGACTGAGGAGTCAATACTCTCTGTGACCTTTGGTTTATTTACAAGGTGCATGCACTCATCTCTCCTCCCTCCACTAGTGCCCATAAATAGCCCCATATCACAGATTGGTTTCACAGTTGTGTGTTGTGCTTTATTTAGCTTTCCCTTTTTGGAAAAAAATACATCATAAGAGAATGGAAATTTGCTGTTCCAGTCACTGTCTGTAAGAGAAACAGTAGAATCAGACTGACCATCAGCTACAGAACAGTATAGAAAAACAGGATGCAGTACATGGAGAAGCTTTAAGATTTCACAGTAGTGACTCAGACTTTTCTTTGTGTGTTCTGCCTTGACCCTGAAGGAAACATTTTCCTTGTTGGTGTTTCACTATTTAAAAAAAAAAATAAAACAAAAAGCAAACAGTCATTGTACCATCTTCAGGTATACTCAAAGTAAATTAACCTCTCTGCTGCAGTTTTCTTTACAGAAAGACTCAAGGGTTCAGCATACCCTGAATGTTAATTTAGAAAGCTAGGTTTAATCTGTCAATTCAGAGAAATTAATTCCCTGAAATAGATATTTTTTAATATTATCCCAAATAAACTATGGTGTAACAAAGTATTAATTGCTCCATGTATTGAATAGGCCATCCGTGGAAACATTCTATTGTTGTGCACAGTAAAGAAGGAAGGAAACTGAAGTTGAGACAGTGAGATATTGTAGAGATTCATCACTTTGACTCCTCAGTGCCACCCATCCCCACCCACGCTCTGCAGTAACAGGCTTTCCAGATGTCATCTCCTTTATAGTTGTGAAATGAGTTTGAAAAGCAAAAATAGATGATAGAAGGTGGAAAAATTAGATGTTCTCATCTTCCATTCAGAGACATGGGTTGATTGTATCAGAGTGTGTAATGTCTATAAATGAAGCTTTTTGAAATTAAATATTTAGTCATTAAACACAGGCAGAAATTGCAAAAGAAGTTCTTGCTTAATATTAATTGAATGATTTTAAATTGCCTTGGATGTTCAGAAACAAAGTCAGAGGGGAGCTAAGGTTATCCCCTGACTTTCTTTGGATAGATACAGGCTCAAAGGTTTCAGTCACAAAAAGGGGATTTACATTAATCAAGAACCAACATACTTATTTCGGTAATAAATTCATTCCCCCTCACTTGTCAAAACATCCCCAGAAAGTACCCTCCTGAAAGACCCCAAAGATGATCAAAATTTACATTCTACTGAGAATTTCCCTTTGATTTCCTCAAACACCCTAAGGAGCACACAACCTTAAAGCACTTACCTAGCTACTTCAGTGACCAGCTGTCATAAAGTCCCTTTCACTAATAAAACTAGCTGGACTAGAACATGAAATGTATAAATGTAAACCTTTCAGGACCACTCTAGACTTGTGTGCAGAGAGAAACAGCAGATGAACAATGCTTCTCTTCGAAGTTTGTTACACAGCCAAAAGAGACAGCACAGCTGCCAACAAACTTGACATCACTTGAGTCATGAGGGGTTTGGGTTTTTTTCAGGTTGCTGTGGTCAGAGGGCTTCTGCTATTAGAGAACAACCTTTAAAAATAAAACAAAATAAACACTCTTTGCATAAGACTAATAACTCGGTAACCCATGATTTCCATACTACTTATGGAAAAAGCCTGTACTACATTTACTGTACCAAATGGTTTGTCAACCATGAAGGTCAAGAAGTCAGCTTTAGGTATAGAGAAGAGAGTCAACAGTGAACAGGATTCAACCAGCCATGATCTTGACTAGGGCAACAGGCTTGTTCATGCCAGTCTGAGGAAATAGTGAACACACTGAGTATTCAAACAAAGCCTCAAGTCCAGCCAGGAACTATTCACATGCTGGGACAAATATTTAAAAGACAGGGGTGCCTTGGATTAACACAGATATTCTGACCAACTTGGACCACACTGTAATTGATAACTGGACACTAAAAGAGTGGCAAGATGGAGACCTGGGATATTCCAATGAGTACACCTGCAGGTGGGGGTCAGTAGCCTTGTTCACTGCTGAGCTTTGGGGTGTGAGTTCAGGGAGCTTAGTGCTTCACGCCCAAACCACAGTACCCTCTCCCTCCACACAGCCCTGGGTTGGAAATTCATGTGAAAACTAGTCCAAGCTTCTAATGACGTGATGTCCTTTCCTACTGTAATGGCTGCAGAATATCAGGCTCACACAATGACATCAGAGTTCAGGAAAAAAACAGAAGAGAAAGGTCGCAGGGTACAACTGAGGTAAGGTTTTCAGAAGTGTTACCTAGATTTCAGTCTGTTCTCACTCAGCAGACAATGGTTAATAGTTTGTAGAAACCAGTCACATTGCAAGATTTGTCCAACCTTATTGATAAACCCTAAAGCCATACGTATAGAAAGTAATCAAATTCTTCAGTCAGTGACTACTAGCAGGCCATGCCTACTTCTACCCAGAAACAGAGACCACTTCACCATCTATCTGCAGACAATTAATTAGTTGTTGTGACCTACCTCTTGTAAGGAGCTGAACTTGTGAACACTCTTCCCTGTTGCCCTGTGAGCAGATCTTTGTTGTATGCTGAACCTAACTTTTTTTGAGGCTATTTTCAGATGCATAGCAAGAAAGTTCCAACAAAATCTGACAAAGCCACCAAGTAAGATGTAATTAGAGAAACAGGACTCTGCTGGAACCATCTATGGCTGTACTAAGTGAGAAGCAAGAACATCAATCCATTATTTCTGTACCTATATCCACTAAAAGAGTAATAAGGATGAGTAGCAGCTACATCAGAGTATCCACTTTGTGCTCTCCTCAAGGATAACAACAGCCTCACTGTTACTGCTTTTCCTGTGCTTGGACCTGGGTCTCTACACACATCCTCAGTATCCCTATTTAACATGCCCTTGTAGGACACCACATCAGGAACCTGGGTACCAGGCAAGCCCCCACAAGCAGTGTTCCTACATTCATGAATGGCAGTGTGTGGGTGCCCTGCAGAAGGAAGGGTGGCAGTGTGCTGGCAAAGGAGCATGTGGGTAGACGGAAAGAATGGGTACAACACAGAACAAGACAGACAATACTTCCACATTTACTAGTGTGAAACAGATGTAGGTGGGTGATAAATTTAATAAGCAGAAGAGCATTAAAATAGAAATACAAACAGGAAATAATTAATACAAGGGCAGGAGGAAAAAAACCCAAAGAGAAGGCTTGAAAATTAAGAAAGGTGATACTAGGTAAGTGAATGCAAGAAACCAGAAAAGGAATCAGGAGACTGAGCAAGAACTCATCTGGGAGCATTATCCTCACTGCTAAGAAAAAATGGTTGCAATCAAGATGGTCAACATACATTGTCTGAACTAGCTGGCAATTGAGAGTTAACCTGCAGAAAAGAATAGGTCTGACAACTGACAAATGCAGCAGCTCTGACACCACACAGCCACTTTCTCAGTTTTGATACTTTTCCCTTTTCCTCACCATTTCCCATCTGAAACACACATCCAGCTCAATCACTGAATAAACCAAGCAATAATCAATTCATATGTGGCACATCCCCTCATGACACTAAAGCTATTCTATGCCCCTACACATGGCAACACAAGGAATTCAATAGAACAAGGCACTATCAGAAACCATGTCAGCCCAACTGTTCAACCTATGCCTTAGTTACCTGCTCATTTCAGTGCCTGTCTGGGCAAGGAATCTTTTGGGCTAAGTGAGACCATTCATCAGTGGCACTGCAGAGTTTCCCCAGAGCCTGCACCCACATCCACCCTTCACCAGGCCAGTCTGAGCTGATGAACACTGCACTTCAACCTTCTTCACACTGATACCAGATGACATCTAGTGGAATATATATGCAATAAAAAGAAGGCTATGATTTAGGCTAAATCAAATAATTTTTCAGTGAAGCAGCACACCTGGTTATCATGACTAAAGTTTCCACTCCTACGGCTTTAAATATTCTGGAATGGGAAGTAGATCGATAACATTCTGGGTTATCAACCTATGAATGATGTAGTGAAGAGAGCTGAGTCAGAGAAACAAATTGTAAAATTGTATTTGCAACAAGCTTAATGAAATAGGAACAAGTGTGAATGGTAGCAGTTCTGTCAAGAGCAAGAGGAGTCCCCAGGAACTCATAGTGTCTCTGAGAGGCACAGAGATGGCAGCCAGGAACATACCCAGAGCCCTTCAGGGTCTCTCAGGCTTTGAGGGCCTTCCCACCCAGCCAGATTCTCTGGTTTTACAGTTCCACTGATCCAAAGGCACATTTTCCAGCAAGTCAATCACCCAGTCCTAAGGAACTCAGGCAACACTAAGTGCCTGCACACACCTGTTACATTTCAAATAATGCTTTAGAGGCTGGTCAAGGACACAACAGAACTGCGGATTTGAAATAAGCGACAAGTCCTGCACCTAAATATCCTTCCACTGTACAAGTCAAGAGTATTTTCTTCAACTTACTAGTAAAAACAAACTTGGGGAGAAAACCCCAAAACAAACCTATTTCAATTTAAGCAATATTACAGTATTTTGTTATGTCTGTAACAGAAAATATTTGAACAGAGTCAGTAGTTACTGATCCTCAGTGACTGCATAATTTAAATTTACAGAGATATGATCTCATGTATGTTCTCCTGAACAGCAGTTGATAGAAAAAAACCCCAAAAAACAAAACCCAGTAGTTCATTACCATTTTAATAGTGAGATTTTAGACAGGCTACCATTTATCACCAATAAAATTTATCGCAAAAATAAGATACATTCAGGCTTTTGCAAAAGAACTCAATGTGTACATATCTATACATATAAGGTTCTTACAAAATATATGAGTGAAATAGTTAAATGCTGGTTCAAATCACTAATGGAGACTATCAACATAACTGAGATTTTTCACTCTAACTTTTCCAGAGTCAGTTATTAATTAAATATAAATAAGGAAAAAAGCACCATATCAGTCATACAAATGAGATCCTTTACAGCCATTTTTTAGGTTGTCAAGTTCCAGCCCTCAGATACTTTTAGTATATAACTGCCTCTATATGAGGCATTAGAAGTATGTTTGAGGAGGCATATGAAAAAGCTGAAACATGTTACTATTGTGATTATTTGAATAATCAACTCAGTCACATTGCATAGATATTTACCCCTGCCCATTCCCAATATAGAGATGGAAAAAATGCTCTAAAATCTTTGAAAGGGTATGAAGAACACAAAATAAGACTTAATGAAATAGCAATCCATAGAAAATAGATTGCATGGTAGTATCTGTCCTTTCATAAGCACAGGCCAAGTCTCGTGTCTGATGCTGCCCTGCTCAGGCATGAGGCTCTGCTGTGGGTGAGCACACTGTACACCATTCCTCTCTAGCAGAACCCTTACTGGGGGAAAACAGCTGTACATCCTCATACACAAAGCCTGTATACCAGTAGGGTGAGCTGCAATAAAATAAATGAGTGTAGTGTATTATTGTAGGCTCAAACTTCAACTTAAGTTCCAATCCTACACAGTTCATGCTTTGCTTAGGAGGCTCTAAGAGGAGATGATGAGTCAGCACAGGGAGATAAGACTGAAAGAAGTATCATTGCACACAGCTGAGCTGCCAGATGAAGCAGGGAGATGATCAACCTTGCCCTCTCAACACTCAGACTCTGCTTTATAGGCACTGGAAAACCCTCAGAGATCACAAGTCACAACCACCCCAGGAAGGACAGAAAAGAGAAATATCCCCTCTCCCATGACTAATTTGCAGCAAGTAGTTGAGGCAGTGCTTACTCTCAAAGCCCCAGTACCACTACAAACGAGTCTACCACTGGCACAAACAGCAACTTCACTCCTATTGCACTGCACACTGCCTTGAAACACCTGGCTAGGGAAGAATAAGCAAAACATAAATAACCTGAGCCTCAGTTTGAAAGCAGGTCATAACCTGGGCAACAGCTATGAGGAACATGACAGAGGACCTCATACAAGTTTAAAGAGAAGTCTGGTCTAAGATCTCTCAGATGCTGTGCCACAGCAGGTTGACCTGGCAGAAGCACATAAAAGCCCGACACTAATGGGTTGGAGCAGGACACAAAGTGTCACCCATGGCAGTCCAAAGTGTTTCATAATGCTGTCTGTAAGAGGGTCAAACTTGGTTTCAGTGCAATGCTTGCGCTTTTTGTCTCATTTCAGCATGGACTTTAGATTTCATATAAAGAACTTTGATAAAGGGATGGAAAACATTAGTCACAAAACTTGGACAATACATGCAAGATCGCAATGAAGTAAAGCACAGCTTCATGTCATTACAGCTGATTAGGAGAGATGTCAAGATAATTTCAGTGCAAACAGACTATCAGTGGTGCATCAGAGTCCAAAGGAGCTTTCTCTGATAGAAACCACAGCAACTGTTTGCCTATGATATGTGTAAAGGGAGCCAGGCACTAACACGAGCAGCATAGACACTGCCAAAAGGTAGTAAGATCATCTACATTATGAAGAAGTAATGAAACAAAAGAACAGGTCAAGATATTTGGAATATTGCTCTTACAAATGGAACTACTAAATGAAGCTTTTAAACCAAGGGAAACAACACAAGAAGAGCTTCTATAAGCATAAGATTTTGTACTTTGAAATAATAACAGCAAAATATAGCAAAGGCAGGGAAACACCTTTTCTTTCCTCTTGGCATGAAAAGTTACCTCAGCATAGCAAAGGCATTCAGGTTAGAAACGTTTCTGAAGTATAAACAACTTTATCCCTATTTATACATGAATATTTTGTGTAATAGTGCAAATTAAGTTGAGTAACATTCCAGAGACAGTTAGATAGAACTTTAATAGAGTGGTTTCTCTCTGAGGGCTCTGCCAAAAGCTAGCTGTGTACTAAAAACTGTGATATTAGGTAGTTTACAGATTCATTGGCATAGCATAAGAGTGCTGAAAAATCAAAAGACATGTTGTAATTTACAAAGTAAACATATCTGGCTCTTTGAACTACCAAGTCACTTTTCCTGATGTTTCTCCAAAATAAAATATGACAACAAAGTCATTTCCATATCAGTACTGCTTATATGTTTTACGGACATGGATAACTTCAGCACTTAGATCCATATACTACCACTCAGGCAATTCCTTCTCCAAAAGTTTTATAGCCATGTGACTTTCTGTTTGATTACAAGTCCTGCAGGAAACACAGGTCCTAAATGTTACAGAATTTGTGGCCTTGTTGGAAAAAGCTTCATTCTGAGCAAAGTGAAATGATACTAATACTACATGTCTTGTATACATATTGGGTGAAAAGAGCTCCCACGATTCAAGTCTCATCAGCTGAATGCTGCAAAGCTCTATCAAATAGTTAAGATGTAATTTACCCTTTACAATAGACACTAATACAGGTAAAGTCACAGGCTGCACCTGTGAAGATTAGACAACCCAAAACTAACAGACTGGTCAAGGGCACGTTGTAGCTTTCATATTACTCCTGTCTTATCTTAGGGTTAAGACCATGGTCAGCAGAAACACAGCATCCCACTAATGAAACATGTACTATGCTTCACTGGAAAAAAAGGTGTACCAAAGAGCACTGGACAAGATGTAATCAGCATGCTCTGTTCCTTGGTCTGTTAAGAGCCGAGTAACATAAAAAGAGAGAACCACAAAGCCCTGGATGTGTATGCTTGGCAAATGTGTGTACTCAACAACCCCAGGGAAGAATATTTCCTTAAAGCTTCTAATTCAAATTAAAGGGACTCCTCAGAACAATAGCATTTCCTTACACAGAAGTAATTTCATGCAGCAACCACCTGAGGAAAAAGAATTACTCATTGACACTTTGAACTTAGATGGAAGTAGCTGGACTAGATTATGTAATACTACTTTCTTAAATATTTCTTGAGCATTTCTGGAAAGTAAGCAACCTAAATGAGTTTTCTCCAGGGTTCCAAAGAGCCACAAAGGCTGTATCTCATTTACATTTCACTGAATAGAAGATTAATGATTGCCAAATGAAAACACCCAAAATAGAGGGCAATGGGTAAAATAGTCTAAAATACGCAATAACCATATGCCAGAATTTAAATGTGTGAGTTCATCTTAAATACGGATCACTGTGCAGTTTCAAAAAACATTTGGCTTTTCGGGAGAGGGTAAGAAAAGTATATACCAGTGAAATTATTAGAAAGTGACACAGAAGACCTGGTTCAGAGAACTCCAAAGTAAGCAACAGGCTCTGGCCACTGGCAATCCTACAGGGCTGCAGGGAGTGTGAGCAGCAGGACTTGCAGGGTAGCAGTTGGGCTTCAGAAAGCTGGAAGATACAGCCTGTTCTGTGCTTTATTGTGTGTTTCAGTTTGAAGGAAAAAATTGGTTTTAAGAGTAGTATATGGCAGTCAAACCCAAACCTGAAAGAAACACCAAGTTTAAATAAATAAGACTATCATTTTGATTTCAGGCAGCTCTATACAAACTTACTCACTGTCCTATGTAAACTTAGCAAAGTATTTGGTATTGCTTGAAAGCCAAAGGAGAAGCAATAAACATATTCCAAGTCACAAGATATAATACTGGTGTCTTTTTTAGACAAACTGTCTCATTCCTAATGAAAAAAAAAAAAACCACAGCCCTTCTTATGGATATCATCCCTACACAAAAGTTTTATAGACTTTGAGATACATGCAGGACAAATATCAGTGTTAATCTCTAACATGTAAGTTAACTCAGTGTTGTCCAGTTTACATTGAGCTCTGATCTCTCTCCAGGTCACCTTGAACTTTCAGGGAAAAGCCTCTTAGCTTCCTTCTGCTTTGGGTCAGGGTCAGCCTTCTAATGTCTTTTCCCAATTGGAGAAGCTAAAAGGGAAAACTTAACATCTCTATTCTTCCCTAAAAGATATCCACTGGACTGCTTAAATATCTTTTCTTTCTCTTTTTAAGTTCTTAAACATTACAAAAACACATGTTGGTCAAATGCATCAGACATGACTCATACAGAGATCAGATGCACAAAATAAGAATATTGTTAGAACTGATTGCACTGTTATATCTAGAGTGAATTATAAGTCTTCATTTAAGAAAGCCAGAACTGAGCACAGCAGATTCAAAACTCACATATTTTCCATATTTAGGAGAACGATTCCAAATACTTGTTGGCTTTGCAAGATATTCAGAGCAGAAGAAAGTGGGATCAGTTCTAAGTAAGTAAAGAGAAGAATCTTACATTCTGCAGTACATGCAGCTGTCTGAGTAGAAGACAAACCTCAAAATTCACAGTGGAAGTTTTCTTTATAAGCCTAAGATCATGCAAAAGAGTTCAACATCTTCATAACTGCCCCACCTTGCTGCAGCCAGTTCCTTTACAGTACACCAAGTCTAAACCAGCATCTCTCTAGTGGAAGGAGGGCATATCCCAGTGGGAACTCCTTTTATATTACACAGGCATGGACCTAAACTCATGCTGGATTAAGTCCAGATTTGGGCCTGTGAAGAATTTCTAAGGCAGGTATTTTGGGTCAAACTTTTAAAAGAATTTAGGTTCTTGGCAAAACTTGAATACGTGTGTGGTGCATAAGAGACAGGGCCAGGTGCCTCCTGCAAGTCTTCAGCTGCCACCAGCCTCCATGGAGGCCAATCACTGCTGGAAATTTGGGTGGCACATCACATCAGGAGAGTGAAATGCTCCCATCCAACATACCTTCCAACTGGTATCTGATCAAACATGATACTGGTTTACTGATTAGAGAAAACATGTCCTGCACAGCAATACTGAGGTGGATCTGATGATTGCAGAAACTGCCTTTTGGGTGAAGCTAAGTGGCAGAAATCCAGACAGCATTTCCAAATGTGCCTCCTGGACAAGAGCTTCTGGACCACATTGCAGAGGGAAGCCACTCACATTGGAGGGCATACAACAAGGGAGAAACAGCCATCACAAGACACTACAATTTAAAGTCTGGAGTTCCAGCTATAAAGCCTTAGTTATTTTTGGAGAACATTGTGCTTTTTTCAGTGTAATATATGTTCTTCAGCAAATTCAATCCTGTTACAAAACCAGTGCAGAAAGACTCTTACTACCAGCACAGCAGCTATTAAAGTGGCATTAATACAGATTGTAGTAACCTATGTTCATGTTCCCTTACTGCCTTTATTTTCCCGATTTCTGAAGGAAAGTAAAAAGGTAAGAAGCTTTCCTCTGTGCCAGCTGCCCCATCAGGCAGTGTTCTTTCTGCTTCACAGAATAATGCTAAAGACAAATAACCAGAAATGGAAATAAGATGGCGCTACTGATGATGCTCATTGAGACAGACCTGATTGTCACTCCTATATACAAGTGCCATTGCTGACAGAGGTGAAAAATTATCTGCGTCAGTAACTGCGAATATGACTCAGAAGTAGCTCTTCAGGAGAAAAGAAAAAATAATTCAAAGGATTCTCACTCCCCACAACCACATGCTTCATGAGTTTGTGCAGAGAGAAGGATAATAGCTCATGAGCAGGAAAAAAAGATCTTTTTTACTGGCAAGAGTTGCTAGAGCGTTATTGGCACCACAATACAACAGTGGTAAAATTTCTCTTATTGTGTATTTCTTTGATGAGGTCAGAATGATCAGGAAAGCCTGACAAAATAATCAGTGAGTCACAGCATGTACCTTTTCAGAGAAAGAGAGAATTATATCAAATTAAAAATAAATGGGTCACCACCAAATAAAAAAGCTACAAAGCTATGAATGGCTGTTTAACAGCAGGAATCTACAAAGCATCATGCAGCACTTGTAACAATGCCAATTTTGATTTTAATTTAAATTTTATAAAAGCCCTGTGTGAAAAAAAGCTTTTGTCAAAATTGTAGCTCATATGAGAGCTAAATACTCAGTGAGAATGGATCTTCCTCTCCACGTTTGGCTGACACATAATGGAAAGCACCCACTGGAATACATTCCTTGTACTTTCCTCTATCAATATAAGCATAAGCATTTTTTCCAACTTACCAGCACTGATGTCCTAAAACTGCAATGCTTAAAAATCAATTAATGAAAATTGAGCTCCATGCACTTAAATGGAGCTACTGCCCTCAAACATTTGTTTTTCCTTAAATTGTTTAGTCTCTCACCTCACTACTTCGACACTCTTTCCCAGAATCAGACAGGAGACTCCTACACGCTTCTGAACTTATTGCTTAAGAACAACAAACATCAAAGTAAAATCTGATTTTAGTCACCTCTAAGATTAGTAGTAATGTGTCATGCTGCATTGTAAACTGGAGAGAGATGGAAGGTGCCCTTGCAGCTAAGATTGCACTAACCTTTCATTATTTACCTTACATTTAGAGCTTATATTCAGCTTTCAGCTGATAAGTCAGCTTAAATATTACAAAATATTACAAAAAGATCTTGTGTCCTTGAAGACTTCAAACTCTATGGTGATTGCTGTCTCAAAGAAGTTGCATCTAGAAACCTGGTACTTTTCTTGTGCCCCTCCTAATCACAATTTAAATAAGTGAATGTAATTTCTAGAGAAATTACATGGGAGCACCTCTAAATGGAAATGTAGTTGTTGCAGCAAGAATAATATTTGTGTCAGCATAGTAAGCACAAGATTTAGGACACACAAGGTCCTTTTAAAATGTAAGTTTCATACAGATATTTTAATTAGGGGACAGATTTTCAATAATGTTTTTTTTTTTTCATACCTTGAACCACAGCTAATCCTGCAATAATACCCTCCTTTTTTTCTAAAGGGTGTCTTTGGAGGAAGTACTGCAGTGGTCCCAGTCTTTTGAAAAGCTGGTAACAAGTAAGTGTAAGTGTAAGTAACTGTGCTTTTGTATCCCAGATGGATTACTGAAAAAGGTTCCCACAAACCAAAATCAATAACTCATGCTGCATAATATAAGCCTCCTTATAAGCAACTAATGAAAAACAACTTGGTGAGACATGCTTAGTATGCATTGCACTGAAAATAAACCTAGCGCACTGTAAATGCTTTCCTAAACTTGGCATTTCTGCAGTCACACGTAATTCTTTAAAAGACATATGATTAGGGCAGATTCATCTGCTACATCCCCACTTCGAGCACTGAATAGCAACCAGTATTAGCAAGAAAATGCAAAAAAAGTTGACTTGGGAAACCCTGTGTATGGCAAAGCCACCATACCTAATGGTACATCTGTACAGGGTAATGCCGTGGAAGGGAACTCCCATATTCAGGCATGGGAAGACCTCCAGCTGCAGTAGCAATCCTGAACTTTCCCATTTCAGCCTCCCTCTGCCTCATGGAGGGCTCAGAGCTCTCCCACATTTCTCATATGGCCAGCAGTTTGGAGCATCACTGCTGGATTACTTTTCTCAAAATATTGACAAAAAAAGTTACATCACAGAACAAACTTCTCAAAATGATTCCCAAGGACTGGTATTATTTTCAAACAGAGACAAACTACAAAGAGCAAGAATATTAACAGAGAATGTTTAACTATAAAGGTTTTGCCAGTAAAATCCTTAACAGGAAACAACTTAGTGTGTTAACAGTTTGCAGGGAAAGCACAAGGAGAAACCCCACAACAGAACTCAGCTCCAAGAGACAAAGTCACAGCACAAGCAGCAGGCACACATGTGATCACCACTGTGGCCAGATGACAAGCAGTGCTCAGTGTCTTCAGAAATAAGAAAGCCCGCAGTGCTACACAAGTAGGAAAACTCACTTTAAACAAAACACTTGTGGCTTCCAGCAGTACTCAGAGTGCTGCCCTTCTTAAAATGCCTCCTTCATTGTACTTAGATAGCACTACTCACTGAATTTTAAATAAAGCTTCATGACATCAAAAAATGCAAAGATGTGCTCACAGAAAAAGACAGACTCCAGAGCCAGTGGATTTGCAGCTCTTTATGAAAGGTGGGCAAAGAGCTTGCCTGCCTTAGATTTAGTCTGAAAGTACCACTCCTGCTGTAGTTGCCAGCACTGAGTGAGGCCTCAAATGTTCTCGTGGGCAGAGCCATTTTAGCAACCCTGTCACCTCTGCTTTGTAATTCTGTACAAAGCAATGACATGACAAATACATGACAGGACAAAAGGCAGTCTCAGAAACTTTAATCTTTGCCATGGTCCCACTCATCACAGGTGTCAAACTCCACTGCCAGGTGTTTCAAAGGCATCCTCAAGTGTGGAACCACTTATTTATCAAAGAAGGAATTCTTTTAAATGCTTACATTGTCAAGGAAAAAAGATTCTTCTTTGCTATGTGCTTTTCCCCCAAATTCTTATACCATGAAAAGGTCTTGTTTTTTCGCTCAGACCATGATTATCTGATAATACTTAGATATTTTCTGTATAAAACTAGAACTGGAAATTAAGAATACTTGTTAGTCTTTGGATATGTTTGTTCACAGAGTCCAGAATGAACAGTTTTCAGTGCTCTGCCCTTGTATACTGAAATACTACTGAAGCTCAAGGAAGCATGTGCAGGAAAATGCAAGGTTGAAGAGTGGGGGTGAGACACTGATCAATTCCCCATTTGGACACAATTTAATATTTGTAGGTGTGCAACCAAGAATTATACTGCCTTGTAAACATCCCTATTGCCTCCAAAGGACTCTAAAGGTAATGCATATATGCAGTTTACATATATTTGGCTTCTAAAATATTTACAGTTGAGCCTGTGATCTTGAAGACAGAACACACCAGTGAAAAAATAGAATTCTGGCTTGCTAGTGAAGCTTATAAGAAGATAACATCACAGAAGAAGAGGACTTCCATGGCCAGGAAGCTTTTTACAAGTTACATTCAACCCCAGGGTCCCAATGAGGTGACATAAAACATGATGAGCTCTTTATTTTCTCTAACAGAAAGGCCTGATGTCTCATGCAGCTAACACAGAGCAATATTAAATGCCTTGCAGCTCTTGTATTAGAGGCAGTGAAAGCTGTTGCTATTCATCCTCCCCAAACTCTTTTCCCAAAATTTAATACTTGACTCTGCATCTTGTCTATGGGTAAATCTTTCCACTATATCCATCAAGAACACAAGCAGAAGGCACAAGTGGATTAAGAACCAAGTTCCTGGAGCTCTCCTGTTCTCCTTAGCATCAGATCCAAGGGGACCATTGATATCACTTCAGGAGATTTTGGATTATGCCATTGGAACCTCTCTCTCTCTCTCTATACATATATATATATATATAAAACTCTGGTCTTTGCAAGAGTAAATATAAATGAACAAAGTAAAAACTCTACCCAGTCCCCTTTGTAAAAATGGGCTAAAAGAAGGATTCTAAGACAGATTAGCCTCCCCCCCACCCCCTTGCTTCCAACAGCACAAGGTTTAGGCAAAACACAGAAGATTGTGCAAAATTTCTGATTTTTTCCACCTGACAACTGGCTATAAAAAAAGTCATTCCTGCTCAGCCAGTCATGCTCCATGACCTTTAACCACTCCTGCTTATTACCTTCCTTGCAAAAATAAGCCAATACTGGCTTTTACTGCCACTGCCTCTGGCAGGCTGACATAACTAAAGAATCATGCTAGATTACTTCTTGGTTTATGTGTACCAATAAAATTATTACAGAGTCTCAAAATGCAGCCTCCCTGCTGGCACTGAAGGACAAGCCAAACCTAAACCAGCTGGATTCCCACATGTTGGCTGAGAGCAGTTGCTGCTTTAAATGACTAAACCACTCCCACTAATCCAAAACTTGAGGAAATTTTAAAGTTCCCTCTGTTAGTTTTAAATGCCAATTGGCAAGACAATGCATTCTTGTCCTTCCCTCCCCCCCTCCCCCGATTTTATTTTTAGCATGTGCAGCTTTAGGAAACTCAGCAAGACATTTGCATTTCCAAAAGAGAAATGTCAGTTTTGCAAACCACAAATTCATTAATCAAAAGTAAGGGCTTAAATCAGGACAGTTAAAAATAAGCTGTGCAATTTTTTTCTAAAACAGTGTACATTTGAGTCTTGCTATTGGGTGTCTCGTTTCTAGGACTTCAGGACACAATGATTTCACACACTCTTGATATTTACTATTAACACAAGAACTCGGTACCACTCTAAAAAAGTAGATGTTGGTCAGCATTTTAAACACAGTTTATACTTAAATTTCGGCAGCATTAAAAAAGGTGCAACTCATATGACTCCTCTGAAAGTGCAAGATCTCAACCCATGAAAGACATCAGCACTAACCAAGTCTTTAGAGCTCTCCTCTCAACATAACAAAGTCAAGCTGAAAATAAACAGTGTAACTCATCATGAGCTGATGGATTATCAGACGTTTCATTTTACCTGGTATATTTACTGATCATTAGACCTTTCTGCTGTTACACACCTGCAGAGTTTCAATTTATCTGCTACAAACCAGGGATCGCAGCAGAAAATCTCTAGGAACTAAAGCTTTTCCTAATGTATAGGCTCAGTTTTATCTCAGAGATCGTAACAATTTTAGTAATTGTTTTTCACTGGTAATGTGCACCTCGAGGCACTTGGACTCATTTGCAATCCAAAGTCAGGCTCCCTCCTACAGAAACTAATCCTAGCTCTAAAAACAACTCTTAGCAAAGCGAAGGGGGGGTGGGATGTCAGCACCTTTCAGTTACTCCTTCCACTGCAGCCACTCCATACAAAACATGTGCATGGGACAACTCCTGCCTAAATTTAATATATACTCTTCCTTCTAGAAGCAGTGAGCAAACCAAACACATCCCACTAAACCTCCCTGAGGTGTGAAGTCTTGGGCCTACGTTCTGCATACAGAAATAGAGACTTGACCACTGCTCTTGACCTCCACTGATCACAAAAGTGAGGATTACATTGGCTCTTCCATTAAGGATGTGGGGCAGACTAGAAAACTCAGCTAACTCCCAGTCTTCCAGACTCTGTGTCCCCAAGGCAACAAGCTCCCCATCAGCCACTAACACTATTCTTCCTAAACACCAAAAGAGAAGCAAATTGATTGAGGAGTAAGACAGGCAGTTTTGACACTACAAGGAGAAATCCATTCTGCTAGAAGGTCTGGTTACATTTCAAGGCTGATTTAAGATTACAGAATACATGAAGAGATATAAATAAGAGGCATTTAATACAGATCCCCTCAATTCAATCATTCCTTCGCATCTATTCATAGACACCTCAGTAGCGTTGATTTCTGTTTCAGATTAACATTGACAGCCCTGCAAGGAAGGTGATTTTAAGGAATATTCAAGAGCCAATACAGTCCTGCTTTGATGAAGCACAGAGACTAATCTACATGCACATGGAAAGAGATTCTTATCCATGATTCCTTGAGTCACAGTTCTACCAAAAACTCAAACAGACTTCAAACTAATGGCAACAATTCAACAGTAAAGGGCAGAAAGGGTTGAAAACGCAGAAAGGATTGAAAACGCATATTTTAAGTAGACAGGAGTAATCAAGCAGTAGATGAATGCTATTATTAATCCATTCAACTGTTTTGTCAGTGTTAGAATTCATGAGGCACTTCCTTTTCCTTTCCCAAGGCTAGTTTTGCTTTCCTCTCCCCTCAATAAAATCCTAAAAACCTGGGGAAACTCAGTATAAGAAAACAAAAAACCTTCATCCAAAAATGGTAGCCTAAGGTTCTAGTCTTTTATTGATATTTGACAACTCTAATAACAGCTTCAATATTGCTGTTTTCAGAGATCAGAAATCAAAAAAATTTTGCTGTTAAGAAATAAACATTTAACTGCATATAACAGGAGAAAAAAAATATCTGCATTGCTGCATTTGAGAGAATATAAGACTAAAACAACAACAAAGTAAAAGAAAGTAAATTGTGAAATACAGCTGTTTGCTTCATCTTAAGCTTTGAAGTGTGGTGTGCATATGGTACAGAATAGATTTTACGCTGAAAGTACAACATACCCTATTAAGGTATTTTGTCTACAGTACACTATACTACTTCCATTTTTTTCCTGGATTCATCTCCAGTGGTAAAACTCACTGGTATTTTGTCTTCTTTCCAGCTATGGACACACAAATATATTGCTTTACCTTCAGATCCCCTAAGAACTGGCTACAATCAGACCTGACATTTGGATATCCTATTGTAGCACAGACAGGTTTCTCTCATGCATAAACTGTCAAAGACAACTGCTGATTCATTAATCAAGTATCACAGTTCCCTGGTTTATATCAAAAACTAATCTGACTTGTCAAATCTCATGAAAACTGGAATCTCTTGGTTCTTTTAATGGACTTCAGCATAGACAATAAAAACCATAGGAAATCAGTGACCTTTCTCGCATTGCTCTCATGCCGCATTATTCCAAGGAATACAAAGAAGAATTCATTCTGACAGCAGCCCTATAAACCCCCGTAGCATCACTGATCCCCTGGGATGATCTCTGAGAACTGAAGTGTTCAATCAGCTGGATCCATTCATGTGACTGAGGTTACTTCAATCATGTTGCCACATCATCCTTATTAACAGTTCCTTTAAGCTGTAACTCGGCTGCTTAGTTTAAAAATGCAATTTTTGTAACAATGTAATAAACAACTGTTGCACCTCTGTTGAGAAAGCCAGTCTTTGTAGGAGAGGGTGACAGCATCTCATTGTGCCCTTTGTTTAAACACAGTAGGGCTTTGTTGTCACCAAAAAAATCCCTCTTTTTTCCACTGTGAAAGCCCATGCCTTTTCCTTACAAGGCAAACATGAAAATACAGGTCGGTGCAGGCAGCAAACAAACAACTGGGTTTCACCTCTGTGCCATCTATCTTGTAGTGAGGAGAAATTACAGTTTTTAAGATGTTCCTCATGTTGGTATAATGAAATACTACATGTGAAAATGTATTTTAAGGAAAAGTCCCAATCCCTCCTAAAAGACCTCATAGATGATTGTTTACAGCCTCTAAGCAGAACTATTATTGTGCTATACATGTGCACAATACAGGCTACATCTGGAAAGAAAGGTTTATTAGTGACAGATTTGTTTATCAACAAATACATACTATGATTTCTAGCTTTGTATGAAGTTACATTAGTAAATCATAACTATATATGTGGTCTAATAACAACATGGGAACTACAGTATGTGATGTAAGTGATCACATTGTAACTTAGCAGTTATTTAAGGCTCCACAGATTCCTTTCATCCATCATTTTTTTATTAAATTCTCAAGTTAGGATTTATGTATATGTCTACAGCAGAATACAAAACAACTCTGAGCAGAACCTCCACTAGAACAGAAAGCTTTAGTGTAACTCCAGTGTTGTAAGAGAAGACAGTGCTAGGGTCTGTGCAAAAGGAAAGGATTATCATACAAATATGTGATTATTCAGCTCAAAAATCATTCTCAACAAACAAGGTCTTCACAGGAAATCCAGCTAGGGACAGTATAGGTTTTGCTGCTGCTAACTTCTCATTAATGTACAGTGCATTGGACTTCAGCTTAATTGGTCCTGCAGACATCACTGTCCCACAGCAAACAAAAAAGCACAGGAACTCCTAAAAAAGCAATTCCTGCAGGGAAGCAGATCTGCGACAAAAGCCAGCCTGAGCAGTATAAAAGGCACACACACACACACAGAAATAAATAAGGGACCACACTAAGGAAAGCTTTCCCACTTCTGTTCACAGCAGAAATTCAGAAGACCCAGATACTTGTGTCTAAGTGGAAGAGGCTTGTGATGACCAAGGCTAATAGCTCTCCATACCCCAACAGGCTTAGCATGCAGCTGTTTGAAGGTGCTGAAGGACAGAACCTTTCTCCTTGCTAAAAGGAGATTATCCAGAAGGAGAGGGGGGAAAAAAAAAAAAATCATTTGGAGAGAATATTTAGGGCAACCACAGAGGGACTCACAAACACATTTTCATGGCATAAGACTTTTAGCGTGTGTTTTACTAACAGGTCATATGTCTGGCAACCCTTATTGCTGGTGGGCTTATTAACTCTGTATTTCCTTCCAAAACCAGGGGGGACTGGTTTCCTGTCCCCCATGTCCATCCCACGTATCCCTCCCAGCCTAGCTGGAAGAAGAGAGACTCCTTTTTCCAAAATAGATTTGTTTTTAACAGTTAGGGATCTTTCTCTTGCTTGATTTTTCATTTGTGTTACCAGATGCAAGGCAATAACACTGCATTTCATCAGATCATATGATTCATAAAGCAGTAACTAATGGCAGCAGCAGTAACAAATCACTGCTTTTATCATTTTCATTAACAGCACTTGAATGAGCTCAGGTACACTTTTCCATTGGCAGGCAAAACTAAAAGGCATTTGCTCACATTAATCATGCAAAGCTACTGTTGAAAAAGATAAACTTGAAAATAGCTAAATTGGCAGAAATCTCTTTCTTCTCTCATTTCTTTAACAAGAATAAAAAAAAATTAAAAAATCAAACTGGCAATTCTTCACACATTAAATTTGTCAAGATTAAAATGCAGATTAATAAAACCACTGTAGCAATTAACTATATTTAACCTGGAAACTGTTGACCTACAGAGGCTCCCTAAAAAAGAAAAATACAACCCTATCCTGGACAGATGGCCTGGGGGTTTATTTGGCTGTGTTTTGTTTTTAAAGGAGCTGACAATTATATCTTTTTTTTCTTTGTAAACAGGAGCTGTGTTGGCCTACTTTCTTGATAACAGCCATGAAATTGACTCTATTGTTACACTGCTGTTTTCATGAGTTCTACTTCCACTCTTGGTGTACAGATGACAAATGGAGAATAAAAAAACGTAGATTGAACATCAGTTCTATAAAAAAAGTCAAAATCTGCTTAGAGTCCATCAAAATAAAACTTTAAGAATAGCACAGAATATTTTCAGCACAGATGGGTGGTAAATGAGAACATACAATGCCTCCCCATTGTGCAACCAACAGACTTCAGAGAATAAGTTGTTAGGAGACTTTGCTCTTAAGTTGTCTCAATTATTTTTGTACTTTCATTTTAACCTCAGATATTTCTGCTTTTAAGTCCCAAGAAATAAATGTTAGGCATCCTCACTCTAAGTGTAGCAATGAAGCATTATACAGAACTTGGTACTGTAGGCAACAGATTTAAACAAATTGGGAGCAGAGATGTTTATCACCAATTACAGGGCAGATAAGGATGTTTGGAAGCTTAAAACCTCACAGGAAAGGGAAATGACTGCAGCATTTCCAAGTACTACTAAACATACAGTACTGTTGCAATAACAAGACCCTTCAGAAACTGACGTTCGGTGAAATGTTCACTAAACAGAGGAAAGAGGGCAGTGAAAGAAGTCTTCCCAAAAGAACATTTTGCTGCACATGCCAAGGCACTGGAACCCACAGCTACAGACCAGAGCTGTTTCTGGGCAGAGACCGCATCTTACAGTCTTCTACTACAAAGCTTCACAGACATGGTAATTTGGTAACCTCTCTCAGTAGAATTACCTACTTATTAATCTGTCAGCAGCACAGTTTTAAGATGCTTTGATATCAAATTATTAAATTTCAAATGCTAAAAAAATTTTAGGAAAATAAACTTATAAAAAATCAGATTTAAAACAGCAGACTCAGTTTGGGATCAGATTCGAATACACAAAGGATTCTAACCTATTTTAATTAAAAAGAAAAAAGAAATAGGTGAAGCAATGTAGAAAGAAAAATATGCAAGAGAAAATTGTATGTTGAGGAAGAAAATCATGTAACTGAGCACTCTTTGAGATATTATACATCATGAGTATGCAGACTCCAAGAACTATGAGTTCTCATTACACCCGAAACAAGATCTCAGCAACTGCAGCCAAATTGTGCAACTGGTTCTTCAGAAAGGAATGCAAATTAGAAAGAGCATGATAGTGTCATACTAGGGATTCCAGGCAGTGTCTTCCCACTGCCTTTCATGTGTCTGCACATCCTCACAGAAACAGTGACATGGAATGGGTCACCATGAAGTGCCACTGCAGACAGGCAGCATTCGGTACATGCACATTCTGGCTTGTCTCAGCTGCAGAAACACTTCATTGCACATGCACCCCTCAGGACATTCAAGGCTTCTCCTAGGACTAGTAGGTGTGACACTGTCCATTCCCTGCTGCTAAGTGTATGTCACAAGGTATCCCAGAGCATCTCAGTAGGATTAGATGCCTGTGTTTACACACCTGAATCAAGCCTGATTTCTTAACTATTTTAGTTTAAGTTCTCACATTTGTTAGACTCTACTCACTGCTGGCATCTTAAACCATTTACTAGAGTACTGTTTTATCTACACTGTATTTTCTCTCCAAAATGGCCATGACAATTATCTCAAGTGTCCTGTACCTCATATTTTGGTCAAAGCAAATTACAATACAATTATGCTGGGACTAAGAGCAGCTCCTTACTGCAAGGACACACACCTCACAAAACTGGGAAATGAGAAAGGTTCACTCTGAGAAGTTCACACAAGTAGGGGGTTTTAATTGCAAACCTCCAGCCAGGAGCTACAGCCTCCTTTACACCCATAGCTCTCCAATGCTATGTCCTCTCTCTAGATTTGTGCATTAGGAGCACAGATCTGAACATGAGGGGAAACCTTGAGGCTTTTTACATCACAAAGGCAGGAAACAGGGCTGCAGTTCCTCTTCCACAAATCCATGCCCCAGCAAGGCACTGTTACAGGACTACATAGATCCATGACCTACACATCTTAGTGGCAAACAACTCAGAAGCTGAAACCTAAAACTCCTAGTAAAGACTCGATATGAGCATTGCCTTCCTGCCCAGCCGCAAAGAGCAGAAGCTTTGTAATGGCAGTAAGAGTGCTGTGCCAGGCCAGTGACAAGGCTTAGGGTATAATGTGACAACACAGCTGGAAGATTGCATTTCATAAGCATTTGAAGTGCCAGTAATAGAAACGACAAGCTGTCACTGTATTTGCTAAGTCCTGAAGGAACTTCATTGGCATTCATCTAATGACAGAAATCATTTGTTACCTCTCTGTTGTCCTGGCTTGCCTGTCTCACTAGTCTCAGACTGCTAAGTCAAAACTCGCCCAGAATATCCATCACTAAGGCTGTTGCAACCCATAGCACCAGCCAAGGCAAACACCTTTTTCTCCCACACTCCCTGTCTGCAAATGGTGATTCCAGTAATCATCTCAGAAACAACAGGTGAGTAAATAAGAACAAGGTTTTCTTTTCCACTGAAGAAATGGTTACATACTCAAATTTTTCTGTTGCTGACAAGTTTATAACCATGAAAGAGGATTTTCTAACTAATATATGTAATCTCATTTCAGTTCAGATACCAATGCATAAATTACCTGTTTATTCCTCATTATCTTCTTCCCTCTCTCCCTACTTTTCACTTATAGCTATATTTTTTAAACAGTTTCTGCTGGTGGACACCCTGTTCTTGTTTTCTAGAATCTATTTTCCTTTACATATTTATCTCAGTAGTTCTACAAATTCCTTTCTTTTCAATCTGTGTCTCATTTCATTTTACATTCAATACCAACTTTTTTAATTACAGCATATTTAACACTCACATATTTCAGGATATTTTAGAGGGTTTGATGTTTGTTTCAAATAACTTAAGATTTTATGGCCTTGGTTCCAGATTAACATCTATCACTTCCAGCCCTTTTGGACAAGTTCATACTCTCTTAGGAATACCCTTGATGATACTTTAAAGGCCTCTCTCCACTCTATCCACACTGAGCATCCCAGAATGATCTCCAGCTCCACCACAGCTTCTTCATAATCAGCCCAGATAACATGTCCAAAGATCCAATAATACACCAGCACACAGAAAACCCTCCCAGAAATCATGTTCATAGACAGATTTCCACCCAAACCACATCAACGTATAACTATGGCAGCTCCCTGCTGCTCCAAAGAAGTGCTGCCCATCCAGCCCATGAGGTGAGTGTGCCCCGTGATTGCCTTCAAAGTCTACTCACAAGGATTAATTAGAAGACTGAAATAATGAATACGACATCATCAAATATAATTCCAGAATACAAACACAGCAACTATTCCATTGACCAAATGAAACTTCTATTGCTGCTACTTCAGCATGGCAATTACTTACCAGCAGCATAACTTGGGCTCAAGTAGGGTAATATTGCTCAGAGGATAATAAGACTGCATTGTCTTGGCAATTGTAGTACACTGGATGAACAGTTCAGTGATACTTAAAACCAGATAGTTTTACATTTCTAAAGATTGAAGAGTGGGCAAAAATCTACCTTTAGTGTCCATTACAGAAGTGATAAGTTGCAAAAAACAGTTACCAAAATAATCATGTTCTCTCTAGCTCCACTTCTCTGATAAACTTGGAAAGCTATAGCATTACAAAAACTTATTCAACACAATCAGGACTGAGATAAAACAATGAAGATGAAATCTAGCAAAGAAATTACCTGTCTTAACAGGTAAAAGTTTAACAGAATCCGCTAATAATTTTAGCTCTAGCAACTTAGCCTGGACTTACTGATTGTTGTGCAGTGATACATGAAGCAAATTGTCTAAACAATCCAGACAGTTGTTCTTCCACAGCTTTTGAAAGAATTCTTCCAATTTCTGTATCTGCCCTGGATCTGACAGCCATTTTGGTGATAAAAATAGCTTTTTTTACCCAGCACCTAGTGGTTTACAAGTGAAGCCAGCCAGCTGGAGTACATCCACAGCACTTGTAGAAAGGTGTTAATCTACTCCACCTGCACTTCACATCAGCAGAAAAAAAGCTCATTTCCAGTGCCAAGAGATACCCAACCCCACAAGCACAAGCTTAGGGCCATTGCTGAGAAACTGTTTTGATAAAAGCACATCTCAAGACTCTAAAGCCGTTTGGCTTTAACAGTGATGTAACTTGGAAGGATTTCTGGACAGAGAGGACTAGAATGTCATATATTTACATTACGTTATGCTGGTAAACCTCACAGAAAGCCCCAAGGCGTTAGTGCATCCTGCTTTAAAAAAAAACACCCACAAGGAGTAAGAGCTGGAAAGCCAGCAGTTAAGAAACTTAATGAGACATAGGAGTGTACCAGGTTTCCCAGTGAAATATTGCCCCAAATAAAACAAACAGCAGAAAGATCTCTGGGAAAGGGACAGCTCACCCCAACCTGACCTCGTTCCCTCCACACCCCTTTTTGGCCTGGTTCCACAGCCTTAGACAGCCCACTCCCAGCCAGGACAAGCACTTGAGAAGAGTCCCTGGAGATCCCCCAGGAGTAACCTGCAGGGCAACTTGATGAGTCGGCAGCAGCAGCACAGGCTCTGCCTCACCAGGCAGCAGGGAATGGAAAAGCACAGCATCCCAGGGCTCCTCTACCTGCTCCTACCAACCAGATAAACACTGCACCCACAATAAAAGGCTACCTAACAAGGCTTGTACTTGGCATAATCCACCAGCTACAGCAGTGCTCTAGGGGTTATTGCCATGCTGATAATGGTAATTTGTAAGTGTTCAAAGAAACAGGGTTAAAAACTAAATCATATGAATAAAACTCAGCTCTTCATTAAGATAGATTCTTTTAAAATTTCAAACTAAAACCAGAATATCCACATCACCACATCAAGGCATCTTAAATTACAGCTTCTATTTCAGTAAGAGCACATAATTGTGTATTTTTATATTAGAAAAGTATTTTTAATATGCACAGCTTAAAAAAACACAAAACAATCAGTCATTTAGTTGTACAGAGGCTTTTTGGGAAGCAAAGATATAAACATAAATCAGAAAATTAATTTTCAAACAGAATTCTCATTCAATTTTATTTGACTTTTTTAATTTAAAAGCACAATTAACATGTGTCCAACAGGCTTCAGAAGGCAGAATGTTTTAATCAGGACACCACTCCTGCAATACTAGAAATAACAAGAGCTAAGAAAGCAGAGAAAGAAAAGTATAAAAAGACACTGGCTTCCCATTTAGCCTAACACAAAACTTTCTCAAACCCTCAGAAACAATTTAGTCTCCCACACATGGAGAAGATCAGAAACTTTCTTCTCCCTCCCAACTCGTGCACAGTCTATTCCTGCAAATGCACCAGCATACATCTCACCAGTAAGATCTAAGACTGATCATATTTAGTCCAGATGTGCAATAATATTACTGAAGCAATGAAAAAAGTATTTACGACCAATGTTGTAAAGGGGGCAGTTTGGATCCAATGGGAAATACCATTATAGAAACTCAACATTCCTTTGGTTCTCAATGAATTAAAATGGCTTTTGGTCATTTTTCTACTGTTACTATTTTTATACTGTTTGGAGCTCTATTTTTCTCTTTTTTTCCTTGGCCAAACAGCCTGTCAATAGATGTACAAAGCAGACCTGCCTCAACAGGTATAGCAGAACCTTCTCTTATGTGATAAAGAAAATATGGTACCCAAACACACTCAGTAAACTGAAATTGTTAGTGCTTCTTGCCTAAAGAGAGCTATCAGGAAACAATTGCATCATTAGATTTGCCATTTAAATTCAGCTGTTTACCATTAACCTTTTTAATGAAAGATCTGAAAAGAATTTACATCAGCAAATGATTAAATTCTGTGACAATTAATAAGTGGCAAAGCTCACTGAAGCTAAAAGCACAACACGTACTCTGCTTTACTGCAGCGTGACAAATGAGACGGCAGATGTGACCAACTATGCAGTGCAGAATTAATCCCAGATGGATTCTCAGAGAAGTGAAGAAACAAGAAGTGCAGTGTCACAAGAGGGATGTGCCTGTACCTTCAACATCAACCAAAAAAAGAGCAAAAGGAACAAGTGGAAAGTGGTGCTTTAAAAGCAAAAGACAAGGTGAATAACTTTCATATAAAGTAGAGCAATTTATGTTTTTATGTAACATATAATATACAAATTTTATAACATATTTATACTTTATTCCTGTATCAGTCCTGCAATGGTCCTGACCCATACTGACATGGAAAGGTATTGAACAATAAGTTGCACCTGGATATGGATTGGGGCAGCAAAAGATGAAATTCACCTGTGATAAAGTGAGATTTCAAAGGTAGCTTCTCAAACAGAAGAGCATTTAGAGAAAAGATCAGGAAACATGTAAGTTATACCATTTTTACAGACCTTCTTTCAACCCTCTCCAAAGCCACATTGATTTCAACATGCAAAAAGATCCCATTATGTCACCCAGTCACTTTAATATTAAAGTTCAGCTGAAACCAGTTCCAGTCAGCATTGCTGTTCAGCCGAAATTGCCCAGAGAGAAGACAAAGCCAGCAACTGGATGCAGCTCATGAATTCTGTCATGCAGCTGGTAAGTCTTATGCTTCCCTGTGTTCTAATTCATGCTCTTGAAAGTTATACTACTGTCAGATGTGTTTGAAAGTCCCCAAAGACACCTGAAAGGCCTCATCAGCTGCCAGCTAGACAGTAATTACCCAGCACTGCTTAAACCAATACTACAATTGTCACAGCAGTTCCCAGGGAACGTGTGGTTAATCTTACACAAATAGAAAAATCAATGGGACTCGCAAAATCAGTAAGCTCACCAACAGCATTAACAAAAATTGTAGCCTTCTTGGTGTATAAAATGATGTAGTCAGCTTAGATAAACAGTTATTTGTTTCTTGAATTATTACTTGTTTCTGTATTTGTTTTGACTCAATTTTTTTGTTCCTTGTTAAAGATCACATTTTAAAATATGCAGGCCTGACTTTCTTCTTCAGTTACAACTGCCCAATTCAGTTCTTAGATCCAGCATCTTGCATGGGGGAAGTTTTACTTCAAGTATAATGGAATCTTCACAACCATAGCACATCTGCACAACCTGCTGCTGGAACCCTTCTTCCTGTTCTTGCTACTAATAGAACATACTAAATCGACAAAACAATTCTATCCAATGACAGATTATGTCAAAGCACTCCTAGAACTGTATCCAGAGCGTGAATGTATAATAGGCACTGTCTGTGGAGAGGAGGGGAGAAGGGGAGGGGAAATCAAAACAAAAAAAAACAGCACACACTGCCTTTCAAATTCTTACTGCATCAGCTTCCCCCTCCACCAGTACATTCCTGAGGACCCGTGGGGAGGCTTTTCATTTCTGTTTGGGTTTTTCTACTCTCCACCATTAGAAGCATCTGACTTGACAGAAAGTCTTGAATAGTCCAGTTAACTCAAGCTGATTTATATTGGTTAGCTGTCATGCAGCCCCTCTAGAGCCTCAACATAAGCAGTCACATGTTTTGCTTTGATTTTCTTAAGTTACTTTCATCCACTTCAAGACAAATCTGATATTTCGTGCAGTGGTCCCACTCAAATTTCAAGAGAGATCACTTATTCCTGCCATCAGGTTTTGAAGAGCAATGCAGCTTTATCTTCTATTACAAGTATGTAGCACATTAGAAGGCCTCAGCATGCTAAGATGGTGCTACTGCTGATTAGATAATAGACAAGAACTGTCAGTCTTCAAAGACCAAATAAGAGTTCTTAGGCATTGCTACAAAGACTGATTTTTAATATGCTCAATATATATACATATGTATTATACAGTGACCACACAAATGTTTATGTTAAACAACAAAAGCATGGGGAGTGATCTCATTTTGCTAGAACTGCATAATATTCTGTATGGCAAAAGACTTCAAATATGATAGGTATGTTTGATGCCTCTGCTTTTAATTCAAGTGGGAGGACTGTGCAGGGCCCAGTTAATAAACCAAGCCAAAAAAGTTTGGAGATACTCTTCAGGCAATCATCTAAATCTAGTTCTTGGACTTGCCCATCTTCCCTTCATAGACTCACACTGAAGACCTAAAAATCTTAATAACTTCCTTATATGAATTCTTTCCCCTAATTGATAAGGAACTCCTCAAACTCACTTAGGAGCTGATTCTTTTTTGTCTCATTCCAATTTAGATGGTAATATTACCAAAAGCTACACTTGTCCTTGGTCTTGTCACAGTTCAGTCCATATAAGGCAGCCAGACCTACCTGTTTAGAGTGAAACTTCTGTTTACCCCCACTTTGTGAAGATTGCAGTAGTTTAACAAGAGGAAGGTGACATAGCTAAAGCTGACATGACCAAAACTGGAATGGGGACACACACACTGCAGAACTCTCCGTGGCAGATCAAGCAGCTCATGTACTTCTAACATATATATATATATAAAAATATATAACATAATATATATTAAGATGTGTCACTTGCATTCTCTTTTAGTAATTCCTTAAAAAGATGCTGCTATCAAAGTTGCAGATTATTTCTGCTTTCCCATTACTGTAAGCAATGTGACTCTGAATAAAGTTTTTTCAGACTCCCACATTCTGGAAACTTGCCAGCTATTACTCCTAAATAGATGAACTAGTACTGATACATATATGTAAAAGAAAGAAAAAAACAACCTTTAAGTTTAAACATGAACTAAAATAAGCTAAATAAAAGTCTGAATAGTTTTGTGCCTAAATAGCATGCCTGTGGAATTTTTATACAAACACAAGCTGGAATTCTGCCCCACCCTGAAGTATTGATACATTTCCTTGACGTTCTAAAGAAATTGAAAAATCATAGAGAAAACATCAGCATCAAAACCAAATAAGACCCCAAACTGATAAGCATATAGGCCAATTTAGGGCCACATATCTGAAGGGAGGAACCTAGAAGTGAACTTGTCAAAATTCAAATGCAGGTTATTTAGATGTTTAAGGCCTTTTTTTATACATCCATTATTATTCTCATTCAGATCACTTTTCAGTTGAGCATTATGTGGACTTTTCTTCCAATTATTACTTGCATGACAGTCATGCCTCCTCCATGAAGATACACTGTGCTTCTGACTTGGCCATTCCAGCCCTTCTCACCTGGTCACTGCTGCTACAAACAGTGACACACTTAGAACAAAGGTGAATTCCCAGCTCCTCTGAGCACTCACACCACTGACTGGTTGATTTCTTAAGTGCTACAATTACTAAATACAAAAACCAGCTTGCTCCATTATCATATGGGAAAGCATATTTAGTGCCTGGAATGAAACCTAAAATCCTGGCTTCTCCCTCATCGGTCCTTGCCAGAACAAAGGAGGAAAAAAACCCACATTTAAGTGACATGAAAGTAAGCCATCAGATTTCACTGTCAGCAATTACACACTGGGTACACAAGTTCCACAACTTTTACAAGTTTGTTTACTGCTCAAAACTTCTCCACAAGTGTCTTATACCTAGGTATTTTGGAATACTAGTTACCCACTGAGCCCTGCATCCAATAGCAATAGATATTAGAGTTTTGTCATTTTCTGCCCTGATGAGATGGAGCAAAGCTGCAGTTCGACAGACCACAGAGCCACCAGATCTCTGCTCTTAGAGTTTAGGTTCAGTAGGAAACTAGCAAACAAAAAAGGAAGGAAAATCCAATTAATTATCCTTTGAAAGGTCACTTCTCTTACTCCAGTTAACAGAGACAACAGGGACAAGAGTACACTGTCTCCTTAGCATTAACAAAGCATACTCTAAAAGGGCAGATGCAACCCCGAGGTTTGGCAAGGAGCCTAGAGGCACATTTCTTTCCTGATAGCAGTCTTGGAGATATTTTCAGAAGTAATCCTTTCCTCTTCAGAGGTTAAATGCCTTCTCTAAAGCACACAAGCTTAGAAGTAGCCAAACCTAAAAGAATACCTTCCACCACCACAATTTTCTGCTTATGATTTAAAGAGAAACATTTAAACATCTCTTAAAAAGGTACATAAAGCTCAGGGGTCTGTTTTGGCAAAAGCTGTTACCATGAAACAATTCCCATCTAAAGAATTACCATTCCATAACTTTATGCATAATCAATCACTCTTGTGTTTTTCACAGGAAAGAGGGACAGGACAAAAACCCAGCCAATATCTGCTTCGTAAAAGCAAAGGCATTCCTTATTGGGCTCTTCACCTGTTACTGGGATTTGTGTCAGTAAAGATGGAAGACTTTTAAAAAATATTTTAAATGTTTCATTTTCCTTCTAATGCACTATGCATCCCGTGTTTTAAATCTCATCTTCCATCCTTGCACTGTATGTGTGCACAAACACTACAGTTTTGGGGGATAGAAGGTGAAACTTGGTTGCACTGTCATCCAAGGTCCCCTTCCTCAGATAACCCAACAGGCAATCTTTCCACATAGAACTGTGCAGTGGTACTTGATAGCACCTCCTGAGAGATGTTCTGATGCCACAGGTTTGGGAATTGACACATTTGGCCAAACAAAAATTAGCAAAAAGTGTGTGGCTTCTGGTGTCAGCTGGAATAAGTCATAATGAGTAAGAGGAGTAGGTCTGCTGAGTAAGAATATGCCAGTTTTAGTTTGCAGCTTCTCAGAATAAACTGTTTTATCCAGTGTTCCAGGAACATTACCAAATAACTTCAGTGTATGGGGTGACTCAGTGTGCTGGTGAAACAGAATAATGGTTCAAAGGAAAGTCAGTTTCATATGCTTATGCCATTGGAAAACTCAGTCACCGAACACTTGGAAAGTTACCAAGCACTACATGGCAATATATCCCCAAATAAATTAAAATTACATAGTGCTCTATCAACAACCTAAGAACAAAAGTGGGACTATTAAAAAGCAGGTGTTTCAGTTAATTTGTTACAACACACTAGTTCTAAAGATGTGGTCTACTAGTCAGTAATCTAAGACCCAGGTGCACTCCAACACAGATGCAGTAGTATTAGCATCAGACAAATAAGCTAGCATTTACAGCAGAGGTTTTCTGCAGTCTCCAGAAATCAGAAGTTTTTATCAAAATCTTAAAATACACATGACTCAGGACATTGGCAGTGACTGAGGCTCTTACTGTGCTTAGTTTCAGCTGCATGATTTTCAGGGCTCACCCCCAGGCTGAAGGAAACACCCCCTGTTTCATCCATGCTTGCTGACAGAGTTGAGCTCTGCAATCACAAAGATTCCTTCTGCAGGCACAAGTTCTCCAGGAAACCTTATGAGGTGTCATCACTAAAAACCAAGTTTCATTAGGAAAGTGTTAGAAAAGTCATAACTAGTGTTGAGGCTAAATGCAGGCTAGGAATTACACCCATCAGTTTTGAATGCCCATTTGTGTTTCCAGGAGTTCTGCCACTCCTTTCTGCACTCATCCAAAGTCAAAAGTAGACATCTTAAGTCCCTACAATATAAAGCTTTAGTTCATCCTATAGTGAGTTTCCATATCCCAAGAAAATCTGGTTGAAACTATTAGTAGATGATTAGCACCCTAAGCTGCTGCATGGAAGAAAAATCTCCTGTTAAATGTAGTTATACAAAGTTGAGCAGCAGTGAGTTGAGCCAGCCAGTGGTCTGCTGCTTTAGACAGACCTCTTAAAAACAAATAGAAGGCACTGGGTTTTCAAGCCACCTCAGTGTCCAGGCAATAGGTTTTAAAACTGTTTTTCTCTCAACTCTGAAGAATTTCACCAGAAGAATTAAGATATCTTTGCCAGAAGCAGCTCAGATACCACTGATTTTTATCAAAACTGAAAAGACTAGTCTAATTGTCATTTTCATCCTTCACAGAAAGCTACTGAGAAGTTCTGATAAGGAGAAAACATTAATACACAAAGTGCCTGTAGCCAGGGCAACTGAAAGGCTCAGCTGAGCAAGGACTTCCATTTCTGATAAGGGTGCGAGTATAAAACTAATACATTCATATTTATTTTGCCTGTATTTGTGGGTATGTTTATGCCAAAAAGTTTACTGTACTTGTTTTTATAAGCTTATTAGCACAAGTAGACATCAAGGAGGGAAGGGAAGGCAAGAAATCTGAAGTTCACCAGCTACATCTCTGACTGCCACATACCTCCAAGTGATATTTGCCATCAGTAAGATGTTCCATTACTTATCATATGGATCTGCTGAATGGTTTTAAGTTAAGCTTCAACTCTTTAGTGTCAAGTTTCAAATCCTTTACGTCATTAAGTCCCCATAAATGAGGAAAAAGAGCAGCATTACTACATGGAATCATTACACTCATTGAGAGGGTAAATTAGTCCAACAGCATAGGTCAGATTAGAAGTGTGATTGAAGTAAATCCATCCTCATGTTTAAGTGCACAGGTTTAAAGTCAGGCATGCCCAAGTACAAGGATACTTGACCAGAGGTTGAGATGAGATGTAAAGATGGCCTGAGTAATTTCCTCATCGTATGCACAGCAGACCACTGTGCTGTTCTGCCTCTTCTATCAGATACGGGCCAAAACCCTGACTCAAAAGCAACTCACATCAAGTTATTTACATCAAGAACAAACTCTGCATTTCCAGGCAATCCTACATGAACTACAATACTTGGAAGAGAAAACCCAACAACAAAATTGAAATGGGCAACATGTACTTGCCACTGTAATTGGAATTAGAGAGCTGAAAATCTCTGCCTACTGTGCAAATAAAATATCAAAGCAAACAGAATTGCTTCTGGTACCCAGGAGTGGGACTTTTTTTTCCCTTTTTGTTTGTTTAAATAAAGCATTCTGTTTATTCATTCTTCCATCTTTCAATAGACCCATGAACGTTTTCAGTCAATGAGGCATACTTCCTCCTGGGATACTTGGAAAGAGCACACCACACAGAGAACTACCTCTATCACAAACATTTATTCAGTGTTGTTTTCAGAAGACCATCCATGTGATCTCTCCCAGGTTTTCTGTTTAGCTTTTTTCCCCTGTCTCTCCTGAAGCCTGGACTACAGGAGAAAGAGCACTTGCTACCTGATGAGATACAATGGGCTTGCCCATACTGAAAACCTCTTCTCAGGCAAAGGAGCCAGAGGGTGACAGGAGGCAAACAGAAAGGGAAGCTTCTACAATGAGATGTAAAGTAATACAGGACTAACAATGTAAAAATCACACCCCATGCTCCACCAACATTGTGACCCCAGGAAAAACCTCTGCTGTGGAACCTTTTGTCTTCTTTCCCAGTGCAACAGGCCCCTCCAGCACAGCTGCCTCCCTTCAGCTCATGGCCCTGGCCCTGCTGACAGACAGCCAGGTTACCTTCCCCTGCCAAGACATGCCCCCAGAAAGAACAAGAGTTGGAAACAGCTTTTGCTGCTCTGCCCAAGCTACAATGTGTGCAAGACACCAAACCCATTGTAAATTGAAATAAAGCAAGAGTTGTTTCTCACACCTAATCCCACTGCAATCAATTGATTACAGTCAAATTTTAAACCACATGTTTTCTTTCTAGACTCTGGAAAGAAATACTGGAAAAATATTTTTGAAGGTATCTTAGAAAAGGAAGATTTGTTTGAAGATGTGAGCAACCCCATTCAGAAAGACATAATTAAGTGATGGATAGGTTTGAGCCACCTTGCCCCAGGACATGGTATTAACACCCATTAGTAATCTCAGTTCTTCCACACTCCTTGCAGGTATTTTTTGTTGTTCTTGTAAATAAAGAACCCAAAGGCAGTTCATAAGACAACCTTTGCACAAAGTCACACATAGAAGACAAGATGAGAATTTTAACCCTGATCTCCAGCATGACATTAAATCCCACAATTAGTTTAACCTGGTCCTGACCAGCAAAGCTGTAGTGACTTCAGATCACTGAGATTTGGCCAAATTTAACACAAAAATTCCCCCACACCATGTACACAAACACATAACTTGCTCGAGCTTACAAACATTGCCTTTCTGTCTTCTTATGCCAGAAGTACAAAATAGTTTAGAACAGACTGTTCAAATTTGCTTGTAAATTTATAACTGGAACATTAATTCTCTGTGACACACACTTTTTTGCCCTACTTTTTCTTTTCAGATATTATCTCCTGCAATGTAGTAGCAATATTTCAAAAGCTGTAATTATGCAAAGCCCTAATAAAATAAGAGGCAAGCTACCTCAAGGAAGGTTAACAAGAAGGGTCAATTGATTACACTCAGCTCCGTTTCTGTGATATAAAATAAATACATAACCTCCTGTTGTATAAATTTGCAGTATCAAAAATATTTATTCTACACTCATTTTCTCTAACTTTTTCCAAGAGAATGTTTCAGGTGAAATAAAAACACACAGCATTTTCATTGATAATTTTTCATTGCTAAAAGCCCTCATACTTCTAAATAGTATACCCCAGTGACTTTTTTAACCCTTTAGTCTGTAAAGCAAGTTCTCAAGTAATTCACAGCCTAATTTTTAGGCAAGAAAATGTTTCATGCAACCCACTCTTTTCTTTCTCCCTCTTCTTCATGGCTACAAAATGCAAACATTAAACAAGGAGGACAGAAATAAAGCACTAGTTTCTGAAGAACACATAATTGGCTTGCACAAATTTTCAGGTAGTGCAATTTTTGTATTAATATAACTTGGGAAAGTTACCAGTAGCCAACCCATCCCTAGTTCAGTCTAAGAACATATTGCATTTTATATGCCAGATATCATTGCATATAGACTATGATGCAACAAAAATCCTACTGTCCTTAAATGAGATACTTTCAGCTTCTGCATTGCATTTCAGGAGACAATTAAATTAGAGAAGTGAAGCACTAACTTTTTCTTTATGTTTTTTTCTGTTATTACTGACAGAGTCATGTATCTGTCCAGGTAAACAGCTGCAGAGACATGGGCAGTTCTTATCTATACCCCTGCTCCCTAGGTTTATTTCTCAGTAGTTACTGTAAGCATTACAATAAGACCTTTATTAAAGGAGAATAAAAACACAGAACAGAAACAACATTGATAAGAGATGTCTTTGCATACTTTGGCTGGACATACCTCACCCTTCTATTAAACCTACAGATTGTCCTTGGAGTGTTTTGCAAGCAAAACCAGACTTGACAGGCTCATTACCAAAGCAGACACAAGCTCTTGCCCATGCTACAAGACTTAAAAGTTGTACAGTAGAAACTCTGAAGACAGACTCCTGGTCCTGCAGGCAGGTCCAGCACACCTCTGAACTCAAGAGAGTTAGATGATGTCTCTTCCCAAGAGCTCAGCTTTTTGGCAGAGCAAGGTGATTGCTGCCTGCAGACAGCACAAACTCCTAAGGAGCCGCGGTTCTGGGCACTGTAATACCTACAGTGGCACCACAGCACTCACTCAGTCTTTGCAGCTCTGAGCCATGCCCCTCTAATGGGCTAAACTGAGTTCATAAGCTTTGTTTTACAGTACAGCTGCCAGCAGGGGTAAGGCAGGTCACATTTACCCAGACTGTAACAATCCCAAGTTCTGCTTTTTCTTCTCCCTGAAGAAAACCCAAGTTGCAAGGGACTTGTGCTAAAATATGAGTGATTACTCAATGGATCATTTACTTTCCCTACTTACTTAAACCCGATTTTACTACTCAACTTATTTATTTAAAAAGGAAGTACTAGAGTTCCCTTAAACTCACCTGTAGGATGTATATTCAACCTTCTGTACTGGAGGAGCTTCCTGCAGGAATGTTCTACTCTCAGCTGCTGAGACGATTTAGTGCAAGTATCCTGTTAGCAAATTAGAAGGGTAATTCAGTAGACCTTTCTCTTCTTAAATCGCTCCACTACATATTTTACATAAACACCTTAAATGAAACAAAGTGTAGACATTAACACTTACAAAACTTGTTCCTTCTGAAATACACAAACTCCCCTACCGCACAAAATCTCTCCTAACTTAAGCGTCTTTATATAACAGCAGTTAATTGCTCAATTAACACTTGTCACATCACCTGTTTACCATTTAGGAGAGCCCCAAACCAATGGGAATTCCAGACTGTAATTAGCAGCAGCTGCTAAATGAGCTCATAAACTCCACCTGCATGAGGGAGAAACTCCTACTTGTTCCAAATTAGGCTACCCTTACTTAAATTACCTATATGGCTAATTTTCCATGTCAGTATATCCACCAAAAAATATGGCCTATTTTTCCTGGTATTTCTGGTCTGTGATGTTCTCTGAAACATATTTTTGTTTAGTTTGAAGCACTGCATTTAATTCACAAGTACATATCTTTGGCATCCAAAGAAAACAGTGTTAAACTTGGATTTTCAAGACCCTTGACATAACATACTTAGAGAACTAGAGAAACATGGAACAGCCATTCCATTAGGGACCATTAACAAAAGGAGAACTTCCTGCTTGCAGTCTGTGTGCCCAGAACAGCTCTCTGAGCTATTCTTTTTAAGCAGCTGAGCAGTTGCTGTTGCACTGATTTGTAGTCACCATTGTCCCATAGTCACAATTGTCCCAATTTGTAATCACTATTGGCAAAGCCGAAAAGCTTTACAGAATCTGCCAACTAATTCAGCACAAATTTCCAGTAAAGATGGACTAGTGGAAAGCCCTGGCCAAATTCCTTCTTAGTTTAGAGGAAATACAGAGGATGAGATTAAAATGTGATGATCTGAGCCTGTTCTTGTTTTCTTTATGCAAGTTGCCTCACACCTCAGCTATCACAGTTACCGTCCGGAGAAGCTGTCAAGTAGCAATGGCTTCTACACTGCACTTTGAGAAATCTGTGCCAAACTTCAAATACCAGGTGCCAAAAATTAGATTCCCGTCTGTGTTTATGCACATAGTTGTATGACCCACATTTTATTAGCCTCCCTGGAGCTTTGTTTACAGCCCGGATCACAACTGCGCAAGGTTTTAATTAGATAATCGGTCACTCTGCCCTTTCTTAAATTCCAGACATTTGCTTGCTTATACACAGCATTGGAAGCTTAGGTCTGGGAGGCAAAGGGAAACATGTAAACCTCCACAAGCTAGTAAGAGATAACTAACCTCATAAAGTAGCATAAGAAATCATTTCACCAGGAGAAACCATTGCTGCAGGATTGGAGTTGACCACATAACTAACCATCATGCACAAGGCACGTCATTACTGCCTGGTCATGAAGTGATTTTAAAGAGCTGTTGTGATTTTTCACATTACATATGACTGCTACAGTGTGTCTTGCCAAGGAGTAGTACGGTTTTGTCCAAAAATGGTGTATTAATTTTCAGTAATAGTGGCACATCCTCAGTATCAGTTTAAGAAAGAGAATGGAACAAAAAGCACATCTGATGCCTATGCAAATATTTTCTTTCCAAATCCAATTAGTCTTCAAAATCGCCTTGTTGACTAAATTCTGGCATTAGGCTAAGAAACAGTCTGAACCTATAACAGAACATGAGATAACACCAATTTTCATAAATTTTGTGGTTCAGTACATTCAGTTTGTACTGCAGCTTTTTCAGATTTATGGCAATTTCAGCTCAGCTCAATGTATTGTATGCAGAGGAACGACCTCACCTTCAGTGTGAGTTCCCCAAGCCGTAGAAGATGGACAAACATAATTTTGTGTACTTCCTCCTGCTTACCTTTTATATAAGTCAAAATTACTCAAAATCTTCAATATTTGTAGTACTGATAGTATTTGGTATAATCCACAAATACTCTCCCTATTCCTGAAATTTCCTTTTCACTAAAAAAAGGAAGGAAAAATATTTTTGCTAAGAAAAAAAGGAATTTCTTTGCAAGAAGAGCACACTACTCCCTACAGCCCCCTTTTCACATGTACAGTTCAGTACTATTAGCAAACCCTGGCTGTAATCATGGACGTGAAAAAACTAATCAATTCATCCTCAAAGGAACTGCCTCCCATTTTCAATTCCCCTCTAGACATACACATACTTGAAAACAAGAAGTCATGTCGAGTTCCTAACCCATGTCAGGAACAATAACAGGTATTGTTCCTGATCTTCTCTAAGTCTCTTTTTTCCTTTTTCTCCCTCTCATATTCCTCTCTCAACACTCTTATGTTTTGCAGTTATGTTTTCAAACTGAATTATCTCCAAATTTTATCTTTCCCCTACTAGAGGAAGGCACAGTTCATATCCAGCTGTCTGACTTACTCTATGAGATCTCCCTTCTTATTGCAGGGATGATTCAGTTAATAACAAAACAACCTCACAGCCCAAACCAGCAATTTTAGTTTATCTAGATATGATATGCTTCAAATCTTGACAGGGGCTCAGGGACTGGCAGCTGAGTTCTCCTTGCAGAGGCAGACGATGGAAGGCAGAACTGCTGCATCCATCCAGAGGTCCCTGTTCTTCAGCTAGGTAGTCCACAGGACTTTTTTCCACAGACTTTTACAGGATTACAGCAATTCCGAGTTTTTGTCATGAGTTTGCTAGTAAAGCTGGTCACAAGTTAACATGCGTGCTAGAGGAAGTCACTCAGACCCTGAGTGTGTCTTTCTATGTAAGAGTTTCAGCCTCATTCCCATGAATTGAGGATTAAATAAATATTTTGGTTAATAATGTAAAATTCTATTTTATGCAATGTAAGCCTTATCAGATAAGTTTACCTGGAAATAATGTCCAGTGTTTACATGGTGATTAGTAAGGTAAAGCCAGAAAATCACAAACAGGAAAAAATTGTTATACTTTATGGGTTAAACAAGTCCTCTGACTCATTCTCTGTAAGTTACAAGAGTAAGCACATTGGTTTTCTGGCTACAGGACTAGCAGAACTGCAATTAGACAACAAGCACAGGGCTGTAATAAGATGGTCACTCCAGAATAAAGTCTTTATGGTCATGAACAATATCTGAACAGATTGTATTTTGTGGCTCAGTATCTCCATGTCAGTGATTATGCATGAGGGCTCTGTGTTCAATCCACAAGCATTAAGGAAATACTGATATATATGGGCAGACAAGAGAACCTCCCTGAAGATACCACAGCAGAAGAGCTGATAATGCCACTGGGCAGGGCTGGGAGCACGGCTTGTCCCTGGGATGTACCCCTGCTCTCTGATTGTGACTTCTCATGAGAGAGTAAATTGCATTTCTTCCTGCCCAGAACACATTTGTGTTAATCTGTAGAAGTTTTTATATGGCTGAAGTGGATCTCCAGCCAGCCCTGCCCAGCATGCTGGGGACATGCCTCAAAGGTTGTTCTCCCAGAAACAGAAAAGCCAGCCTTGTTCCTCAATATGCTTTTATTTATCACTACTTGTACAAGAAATTCCCACCCTAGACAATGAAAACTGTGAATGTTTACTCTCATGAAGACAGAAGAAGAATTTCCACTTCATGCATCCTTTTCAGCCTCCTCCAGTACAGAAGAGCATCTCCTTCCTGGAAATGATCGTGTCCTTTTCTTGTTTGTTTGTTTGTCTAATCTGTTTCCTCAGTGGCCGTTCCTTGAATTTGGATTGTTGCTGTTTTTTTCTTTTTAATGAAGCCTAAGTAAGTCATCATCTCTTCGTCACCTGATGCTTCTGAATTTTCTGAGCTTAGACACCAAAATCAAAGAATATTTTTCTCTCCAAACAGTCACCATAGTGCACTTGATGTCCAAAAAGCCTTTAATTAGTTTTGGAAAGGAAGAACTCTCTGGCACTGAGCCTAGAATTGTGTGAAGAAAACAAGCTAATACCTCCTAATTGTTCTTCATTTGCTTTCCCCGTTTACAGATAAATTATATAGATGTTAAGTGGGATCATCTAAATCTTCGGGTCAACATGATGATTTTGCACAAGAACATATTATTTTCCCATCTTACATACCTACACAAAGATAAACTAAGGTAAACAATGCATTTAGTCTTTATCTTTTTTCCTGTATCAGAGAGCTGTTATTCAAAGAGTATCCCACTGAAAGAGACTTTTATAAAACCTCCTCTGTCTAGTTATGAGAGGAGATTCAGGACTCAGAATGTTTCCTAGAAGTACTATGCAATTATAGGGAAAAGGAAGATGAACATTTTGGAAATGAGACAAGAGATATCCTTTTCAGAGAATATGAAGTCCAGTTCTTAAGACTGATTCCTGTTAGGAGAAGGTCCTTCTAGGTTCCTTAAGCAGATTCATCACTAATATGTGATAACTCTAAATAGGAAAGCTATACAAGAAGTTTGGTTGTTACTTATCCTGTGCAATTAGAAGATACTTACACATTACAGAAATAAAGCATTTTTGAATTTCAAGCACCCCCATGACATCCATTTACAGCAAACCATTCAAAACTCCAATGTTTATACCACCAAAGCCAAGCCAAAACACATAGTCAGTAGAAACCAGGTTATATAGCACTGTACACATTCTCATAGGCACTGAAACCTGTCCTTGTGGGAGTTCCTGCCAGTAATTGTTGATACTATTTACCTTCTAAGGCACCTGTTTCCTTTGTAAAATTAGGAAACAAAAATTCTAGAAGACTGAACATATTCTTATGCCTTTCACACACACACACACACACACACACACACCCCTCTCACCAAGCTTGTATTTCCACACATTGTGTAGCAAACTTGGTCTCAAGTTGTTCTTTTAACAATCTATATCTAGTTTAAAAAAAAAAAAAATCCAGATAAGGAGTTGACCTTATTCCTGTTGCCACAATTCTCTCATTGAGAGAGAGAGACTGGAGAGGCAAGAGCACATTCATTGCAAGCTTAGAGGAGGAATATTTTTCAGGTCATTCTTAAAATGTATTTGGAGAAAAGGAGTTAGATCAACACTCTTGTTATTTTCCTTGCTTCTTTCCCAGCAAACTTGCAAGAACCACCTTTGCTGCAAAAGGAGGTCTGGCAGCCACCCTTTCCCCACTATTTTAATTCTACCTGTGGTCCTGAGAAAGTTGTTTCTTTTGATGCTGCAATGTAAGAGACAGGATCATTTAATATGAGCAGCCTTCAGAGCCTTTAAATATCATACTGGAAGCTTTTTAAAATATGAGACTGGATTATTTTAACATCTTCCTGCAATGAAACTCTTTATCTCTTTTCAATTTTGGAATACATGCAAGCAAAATAATACTGTGTTCTCCAAAGTACCTTCTAAAAATGTAAGATGTTCCTGCTTGTGCTTCTCCTGTTCCTTCCCAGGAACTAGAGTAATGTGAGAACTTCAGAACCAGAATCTTCACTGCACAAGTGGATTGCTTTTATTTTTAACAAGCAATGCCAAAACAAACTTGCTGTGCCCTATGTATAATAATAAATACCAGTACTAAGACCAAGCCTCTGTCACTGCAGTTTGACCACAGCAGGCCTCATCACAACCACAAACCCTCCAGCAGTGACAGGATGGGATGTTAAAGCACCTGCTATTTAAATATACCTGCAATCTTGACTGTAGTTCAGCCCATATAATCAATATACAAGAACATTCCTGCCTTATTGCACTTTGGTATCCAAGCCTTTGGGCCATGCAAAGCCCACCAATAGTATTTACAGACTATTCCCAGTTTTATCTATCATATAAAATGCAGCTGAACTCCTCACCAACACCTGCTACTGCAGCTTTGCTGGCCAGCCCTGGTCCATTTAAACAGTACTGTCTTTACTGAGCCCTCTCCTCAACTCCAGCTGAAGGCTGACAGCTGCTCTCTGACCATCTGCATAGCCTGCACTGCACTGGGATTCCTGCCACAGTATTTCACACGTGTTGCTTTATTCCTGAGAGCTAGTTTGTTACCTTGGGGAAAAAAAAGCCAATAAATAAGACAAATAAATCAGAAAGCACCGGCATATTTTTATTTGAAGATGAAAACATGACCATTTCAGAAGTACTATGAACTGTGCCAAGTAAATTTTCATGGTGCACATAATGAAAGAAAAAAGAGTATTTTATGTCATCTGTATCCATGGTGAAATCTGCTGATCGGCAACAGGGGAAGGCTGGTGCTTTTTCCTTGAAAAGGAAAGGAATAATAGCTTGTCTCGTCAGTCTTGATCAGTTCAGGGTTAAAAGGAAATGTTTCACAGGGCAGGGAAGTTCTTAAAATTTTTTGCTTCATCTAGCTACTGTGTTGGGCTTTTTTTTTTTTTTTAATTTTTTTTTTTATTTAGTTTCTGTTTTTGGTTTTTTTTTTTTTTTTTTTTTTTAATAATTACAGAGTCCCAAGGAAAACAAGGGGAAAAGTCATGAGTGCAGATCAAGATTAAACATTGTGCCATGGGACCATCTGCAATCTTTCAACCCAAGCCTGTCTTTTCATTGTTACAACACACACTTCTAAAAACTGGCTTCATTCTTAATTCACCAATTATCACTCAAAAGGAGAAGTCATATACCTCTTCTTATTTCTACATGTCTCTCTCTCAAAATGTCCTTTCGTAGGTGTCCCAAACTCCAGGCATGGAATCTGCAAAGGAGTAATCTCCACATTCCTAAGTGTATAATGTCATCCAGCCAAGGCAGCATAAGACATAAAGAAGCACTGACAGCAGCTTTACCCTGCACCCTCTTCCCATTATTTCTCTCGTGTCAGATAAAGTGACTGGGAAAGGGACAAAAGGAACAATTTGGCACTGGAATACCCAGCAGAGTCACACCCAGAGGTTATGTGAGGGCTAGACCCAGAACAGCAAGATCACGCTCTGCAGAGGCAAATCACCATTTGATGTGTTTAGCTGTAAGGTGAAACCCCATCACTCCATATCCCTTTTTTGGATGCACAAGCAGTAAGGCTGAGGGACAGCTGGCCTCTGCCAGCAGGAACATCTGGGAGTTATGGAGACTGAAATGGTTCATGTTTAAAGTCACTAATGGTTGTTCCATCCCATAATATAAACATCATTCTGTAAACATATTTTTTCTCTTTTGCAAGAATTTATTGTCTAGCAATTGCCCCATTTTTCTTATTCCTGCCTTCCTTATTAGGACAGTAGTTTTCAAATGAATAAGACAAAGATGAATCGAAACTTCCCACTGTCAGGGTAGGTTAGTCCTTACACCGTGATAAACAAACATAAGTGACTTCTTTGTTTCTCCCTGTCTCCACTTCCAGGAAGGACTAGTCCGTGGCTAACATTTCTGTCTGGTATATGACTTGCTGAGCTCAACATTTTTATTGCCTTCTCTGTTGCAAAGTTTTGACATCCATGACACAAAGATATAAATTACCAAGCACAAATTAAGTCTCTCCAATGGAGAACCTGTACACTTTGGAGTCAAAAATTGTAACTGAGATAAAGAACTGTTCTCTGATGAACAGTAACACACACAGTTGTTTGTTCCTGCCCTGTCATTTCAGCTATACTCATAGTTGCAAAAGCAGTAAAACAACTACCTAAAGTGACATTTTAGGTTGAGAAAACATTGAACTATTACAAAATCATTCAAATTTACGACGTGCCTTCAGGCAGGCACAGTCCTGTGATTTTTTGAAAGGAGTGCTTGATAAAAAGTGAGGTATTGAAAGAGATAAACAGACACCCAACCACTTGGCAAAGACAAAATGTAGCAGCTGGGTGTTGCAAGGGGCCTTACTGTTTGTAGCACTAAAAATCCCTGTTCGCAATGCTGTAGCTACTTCCCACCTGCAGCTCTTGACACCTCTTACCTGAGGTGCTGTGGCAGCACTTCTTCCTCTTCTGAGATGGCTACTGAGGCTTTCTTTTCCCTTTTCTGCCTCTGGCTCCCCGAAGGTAAAACATGCATCATTAGATTTGATGCATGCCATAATTTATGACACAATAATAAATTTTTTGCATAGGAACCTTTTGCAGCATGCTTTGTGCCACAAGTCCTGTGTTAGCTGGAAATATTTTAGAGAAACACTGAAAATTCCTCCTGATTTACAAAGCAACAATCAGGAACCTACTGAAGTTTTTCTTGCAGGAGAACAAAAGCATCTGCTGTATTTTCTCCAACGGCTTCTCTTGCCTCCAGGGTCTTTGTATATTAATGCAGCTGCATGGAAGATTTTCTATTTATCCTGCAATATATTTCAAGCCTATGAAAAAATATCATCTGCAATGGTAGACTCGGACAGCCAATATAGTCAGCTGATGTGTCTCAGAACAGATATGGTCTCTGCAAGACCAGCCAGGAGGCACCTGGAAATCCAGCAGAGGAAGAGAGAAAGAGCTCACCTCTATACCATCTGCCTGGTGACTGCCACAGAGCCCAGCAAAGTGGGAGAATAGTCTGGACAGAGCACAAAAATCAGTCTTTTGTGCCTACATATTCTAGCAAAATGTTTTCATTTGGAAGAAGCAGCATTTTCTACCAGAAAACCAACAGCTGGAACATCTCCAAACAGCTCCAGTATTCAGTTTAGTCATTCATGTTTTGCTACCCATCTTCCAGCTAATTAGCTACAGCCAAGACAACACATGGAGATTTGCTACCTCTGCAGGTAGCATCTCATTGTGAATTGTGCACAAACTGCTAAAAACAGGATGTCTGTCAACAGCCTGTGTGGACTGTTTGTAATCATTGCTTGTGGCTTATTAAACACAGGCTCCTAACTCAGCCATTAGGTATGTTTTTGTTTCTTGTAAAAGATTAACTTATTTTTCTCACCTCTTTTGCTTTTAACTGATAAACATTTTACAAGTGACAGGATACTAAATAATTTTGCTTATCTGATTTTATCTATACCTCATCTTCTAAACATATTTTGAGCCAGGGTAAAATTAGAAAGAGATGTTCTAAGTCCTTGGCACTTAAAATCTCTATTTTGGCTCAGCTGACAGGACTAACTGGATGTGATTATTTATATAGCTGTGTAATGTTCATGGTCCTGTTTAACCAAATAAAGTATAGGGCCCCAGTCTAGCAAAATCCTGTGCACGTACGAGGTCCTTCCTTGTAGAGTTTTCAGGGGTAGATGCTTTAAGTTCTAATTGTGTATTGGTCTGAGCAATAAATAAAACTTGCAAAGGCATAGGAAATGGTGCAGTGAGGCAGAGCACTGCCTTGTCTTGCCCAGAAGTCTGTCTGCAGTGGTGGTGAAGCAGCTAAGTAGGGAAGGTACAGCTCCTCTCACAGTTGCTCAGCACTCACAACTATTTTGCTAGGGATATCAGAGGATCCTCATCCATTTAGTGTCTATTTGTGGATCTGTTGTCCATGAATTTGTTTAAATTTGAACCCCATGACTGCCCCATCCTCACAGCCTCCTGTGGAAGCAAATTCCAGGTGGTCACTATTGCTGGTAGAATACATGTTTGTTTCTATTCTAGCTGGTCTCCTACTGCTTTTATCAAGTGAACCCCTAGTTGTAGTTTCACCCCTTTGATCACTGTAATTTCCCTTCTTTGCACTATCTCTTTGCTCCTGCTGGGCCAGCCTAAAACAACAGCCATTTATTATCCATTTACAGACCCACTGCCCGTGAACGTCCCACCAAGATCTCACAGCATGTTATTTACTTAGGCCCCATGTATCATGTAACAAAATAACATAGAATACTTAACCATCACTGCATTTTTCTAGTGATTCTGAACAAGATATTCCAAAAAGGGCAGCAATGAATCATCAAACCCTAATTCCTTAGTAATGCTTTTGTCTTACACCTTGAATACTTGCAGCATTTGTTGAATGCATCCACATTTAACTAGTGACTAAAACCTGGTAAGAAAAAACGGAAAAGGGAAACAGGACCAAAAGTGATGTTTTGATGTTTCACAAAATGCATGTCTAGAAAATGAAGTGTGCCTTGTGTGGCCCTGAAAATGGTACTGTAGTAACTAAGGAGCCAGCAGAAAAAAAGTTCAGTTTATCCAGGAGCTGAGGAAAAACCAACCTGGTAATGACTGAGCAAAGGGTGACTGTGACAAAGTGAACAACACAAATGGATGTCTCAACCTACAGAGGATTTCTACTCAAAACTATTTCAGAAAAATAATCATTGGAGTTCTCAACCTCTCTCTCTAAAATTACCCTAAATTCCAAAGGGCACAAAATGCTGCTGTCACAGTCTGAGAACATTCCAGTTCAAATTGAGCTTGGCTGTAGAGGAGAATTTCACATGCATTTGAGTCTACTTTGTGAAAACATTGTTTAAAAAATATATATCTATTTAAAAACAACAAGTGGATTAAGCAGGAAGCTCAAGGTAATTACTGCTGGCTGAAAACAATCAAAGGTTACATATATTTTAAGGAAAAGAAGTCCCCGAGCCTGTAAACTCCTGCTAATTAATGACAAAGACATGAGACAAAAGACAGAGAGCGACCACCACTTCTCTAAAAGATGATGTAAGACAGGGCAGCAGCACGAGTTTATACCCAGGTGGCTATGATTTAAAAATCTTGTGGTATGAACTAAACTGACCTAAAAATCTTATCATAGCCTCTCCAGTGCAAATGTAGTCTTCCACACAGCTTTTCTTCTGTATTGCTTGGAGTAAGTTTAAAACTTCATCATGTCTTTCAAATGCATCCCAGAATTCTATGATTTAAGTCAAAGCTAATCACTACCCTCTTGTAAGATGGCAATTAATAGCAGGACAAAATACAGGCCAATATAGAAACTTTTAAGATTGAAAAATCCAAAAATCCTCAGTTACTGTAAAAATAACAGGATGCTTTCCAGATAACATTTTCTTTTAGATTTTTAAAACAACTAGAAATCTGACCCAACCCTCCTCTATATACGCCAGGAGAGGTTACATTCCAGACAGAGCTATTTTCGCTCAGAGTCTGAAAAGCAGAATATTTTTATAGCTTTTTTTTTTTTCCCAAAAGCATATCTGCTGGCACTTACATTATCTACTTTTTATGCTCCTCCTAAACAGTATATAATTTGTTAATGTAATTAAATCTCAATTACTATTTATTCTTACTGATCCAGTCCTTGGATCATGCTTTCAGCTACATGCAGCTTGTGCAAAGTAGGTGAGGATGAATGCCAGTTATGGCACAGCTTAGAGCAACCAATACAGGCACCCACAAATTTCCAGGATGCTTCATACCTTCCCATTTCTCCCCATGTATTTGCTGTCAAAAGGGAAATCCAAGAGCTGCTCATTGGCAGCTTTCTTACCTAGGAGAACTCACAGAGCTGGCAAATTGCTGCAAATCTACTAAATGGTACCACATGACCAGGTCAGTATAGGAGATTGGCGAAAACATTCCCAGTTTCTTGTTTCATTATCATTTGGGCAAATATTTATAAATAAATATGCTCTTAAACTTGAGCAATGGAGAATGGTAATGTCCTGCTGCTTTTAAAAGCTTAAAACATTGGACCAGTATTGTAATTTCACTAAGGATTTGAAAAGAAGAAAAAAAGAATTGCAATCAGAGAAGCACTGAATGCACAGTTCTCAGAGTAGAAAGAAAACATGAAAAGTAAAATAGAAATACAGAGAGGGAAAGGGAAACCTTCAGCCTCATTATTCAGAGGGTTATTTCCCAGCTGCCAGCAGCACTTCAAAGGGTTTGCTGAGTCTGAGGGCTTTCACACCCGGGACGAAGGAAGCCACAGACAGATTTTGCTATAGAAGAGAAGCAGTCAGTGCACGGTCCCGGTGCACACCTGCCTGGAAACGGGACAAGGCCCAAAGCGAGCTGCAACCCCAGCGGGGCTGGGGCTGCCCAGCTCTGCCCTGCAAGGGTGTCGCAGCCTGTGCAGGGGTGAGACTGAGCTGGGACAGAGAGAGAGCTGGAGCCGGGGTGTGCAAGCCAAGTGAGCAGCTGCTGCGGCTCAGCACAGCTGGGCGAGATCGGCAGCCGGCTCTTTCACACCGAGCGCCATCGCAGGCTGACGGCTCTCTCAGGAGCAGATAAAGTTACTGCTCAGCACAGATGCGGAGTGGCAAATGCTGCTTCCTCACCCCTCGATAAAATCTCTTCCCTTTCCGGCCGCAAATGTGTTTGAATATGCATTTGCAAAGTAAATTTTCGGTCATGCCAGGGAAAACGGAGGTTTCCCGGAGAGCAAGGAACAAGCTGTCCACTTCTAAAGGCTGCTTCGCTCGGAGGGGGACCCAGCCGGGCTCACAGGTGCTCTGCCCCTGCTGCCGGCTGGCTGGGTGTCAGGCGGATCCAGCAGCAAAGCCTCGTGCCGTGGGCACATCCAGCTGTGCTACGGCTCAGAAATGCTGCTATTCAATCCTACAGCCGTCATGGCAACCCATCTCCATTGCCAAGACAGACAGCCCAAAATACAGGCAGACACACTGTACGTCTGACTGTGCCTATTCAAGCAGGCCTTCCTTATCTAGTTTCCCCAGTTCAGAAAGGACTCGCTGTAAGAATGTTATAAGCATATGCTGTTTCTTCAGTCATAAACTTAAAAAGCAAGCAGACAGGCAAGCAAAACCAAATCTTACTAGATTTCCCTCCATGAGGGATAAAAAAAAAAAAAAAAAGGAGGATGTAGTTTAATAAAAAGCTGTTGATTTTCTGTACTTAAAATTAAGTCCATCAGAAGAAAAAATGACTGGCTAGTAATGCATTATAAATGCAAAGGCAAACTGGCAAGAAAAACAAAAGTAGCTCAGCCATTTTGAGTTGTTTCAATTTGTTTTAATAAATGCATATTAAACAATACTGGCACACAGAAGATTCAGTGACAAATATTCAAAGTAGCATTCCGGTATGGTGCACAGAAAGTAATTGTGTAATACCTGCCAAAAAACCGAAACCACAGCAGAAGACATCACCACATCCTTCTTTACTCTCCATTTACCTGCAAACTACCTGTGTAGAAACATCAATGCAAAAATATCCTCGAGCTTCAAGAGGCTTTCTACATGTTGATTCTGTGCCCAGCTTCAGATCCCTCTTTGCTGCTTGCTATATATGGATTTGAGTGTTTGTCTGAAATAAAGAAAATACACTATGTAAAGAAGTAATAATTCCATAATACATGGAAGAAATTGTCCTCACTTCTCCTGTAGCCAAAACAAGGAGAAGATAATCAATGCAGGGGGGATTAGTTACTCAGTCGATATTGGTATAGGACACATCAGGAAGTAATTATCTCCAGATAAATTTTGTTCTTCCATTACTCCTTGCAATTTACCTATGCCCCCTATGATTCACATATATCCCAGAGAACTGATGTAAGCCATCCTGTCCCTCTGGTTTCTTTCTCAGTTATAAACTTGCCAGGAATGTCCCAGTCTTCAAATAACAGGTTTTTATTGGAAAACTACCAGAAAAACAAACTTATTTAAAACAAAGACATTATGTAAACAAATTGATTAAAAAAAATATTCCATAGCAACTAAGCACTAGCTTAATATTAACTGTAAAATAAATTCACCATCTCAGAATTTGAACTGCAGCTCACACATCACACCTCACCTCAGAGCAACACACATTAGAACAAGTACTGAGGGATCCTGTTTCGACACATAGGTTTAGAAACTGCCACTAAGTTGGTTTCATGTTTAGAAAAGTTAAGCAAAGCTTCCTGAAAGGCCCAGGTAAACTCAGAGCTAACATCACAGAACATGTCCCTCCTCTGTAGCAGCTGTTCATCTCTGAAAAGAAGCCACCAGCCAGGGCAGAAATGCTGATCCACACCAGAAATGCTGATCAGGTCACACCTGAGGGGAGTGAAGGCAAGGTGGGACTTGGGCAATGTTTGGCCCCTCATGTGCAGCTGGGGAGGCACATTCCGGTTCTCTCTCCCTTTTCCTCTAGCTGCATGCTGGAGGATCAGTCCCCTTTCAGGACTTTATTAGTGTCTTCCAATCCTAGCTTGGGGACAGTAAAGGCCATGGTTTGTGGTATCTTGTGAGGTTCCAAATGAGCTGACCAACATCCTTGGGTGCCTTCACAGCTTGGCAGCCTTTCTAGATCTTGACAAAACTTACAGATACAAGTCCATTCACAGACATATTCAGCTCTCCTTTCTGACACCTCTGATTAACCTTTAACGAGTTGCAAGACTTCCTTTTTCGTCTTAAATTATCTACTTGGTGCATTTTAGTACTTATGGTCAGTGAAGAAATCGAAAATTTATATCGGTTCTTTTGCTAATTAAGGTTTCTCACTCTCATTTCTCAATGATGCATCAAGAATCCTTGAGGAGCACCTTCTTGCAGACAGAAAAATACCAAGTACCTTAATATCGGGGTCTCATCACAGCTCCTAACTGAAGGCTGCGACATGCTGTGGCACCAACTACAGTCTCTTTTAAAAAGAGCTTGTCAAAACAGTCAATGAGTTACGTGCAGCCTCTTAAACTTCTGAGTACAGCTGGTGGTAATGTACAGTCCTGCACTGCCCTGCACTGTAACCATCATCCCAGAAAATGCTTCTTTAATGCAAACTTACCTGTTATAGTTGTCTGCCCTGACAGTAAGTGCTCTGAGTACCTCCAGCAGTCGAATATCAGCACACATCTCTTCTGTGGAATTTTATCTGTTCAACAACATTCAAGTACAAGAAGTGACATTATCATTCTGTCCGCATGTTTAAGAAGTTTGGGATGTTATTTTCTGCATGCAATGATGCACCTGAAGTCAGCTATGAATTGCTCTGCTCTGAAGACCTGCTTGAATGCTGATGAGAAGAATGTTCTAGGGGAACAGTGTACCTGCCTACAGCACCTGAAGGATTGAGACATTATTTTGCAACATTTGTCATTAAAGGAATGACTAATTCATTGAGGTACGTGGCTATGTCTCTCTCCAAGACTACCCAAAACACTCTGTGCACCCTGACTATGATCTCACTTCCACAGTGTAGTCTTAAACAGCCAGAAGGGAATTTCCACATTTTTATGAAGCCAGACAAATACCACCCTATCCTTCATTTCTCTCCCAGCCTTTGCACTGGGAGTAGTCCAGGGTGCCACTGGATAAATGTGGGATTAATAATATTGCACAAAGAACCTTCATTCTGGCCTTCTCTAACTCCGGAAAGCTTAATTTACACACTTGTGAGTAGTTTTTGTCAGCATGATAATGAGAAAATGTGCAAGGTGGTCCTTACTCAGATGAAACGTGCCCTGACTTTGAGAAGGGGATTTGCTCAGACAGTGCTTTCTCCTATCCTTTACCACACAGCCTTTACCATCTGAAAGACATTCATTACCTTTCTACTCTTCACAAAAAAGCCTGTATTCCAACACTAAAAGTGATAAATAAAAAACATCACCCTAAAACAGTTTTAAGGAAATGAAAATATTTACACTGACAAATTAGATATTTTGGTAGTGTTTTTATTTTCTACTAAGAAAGTCTAATCAAAACTCTTCTAGTTCTACCCAGCCTGGAGAACAGGGTGTTCCAGGAATTGGTTTTGTTTAAACTTTTATGCCCATCACAAAAAAAGAAAGACTGATATTTTATCTCTATTTCAAGGGAAAAGCTTGTTTTCACTTATTTTCAATGCTTATTTTAATTTGAACTTTGTAGGTGGAGCAAAAATGCTTATACTCCTCTCTAATCTTTTTAGCTTTCTCACTGTTGTGCTTCTGACAGTATTCACCTGTAGGAGTTGTAGAAGGGATTAATTCTGAAAGCCATGGAGACTTTCTGAATCAATATCTGACTAATACCATTCAGGCATTTACAGAGAGTCTCATTAACATGGATTAAATAGTCATCAAAAGGACTGTGTCGACTGTGTTACATGCAGATGATAGGATAAAGATGGTTCCCACATCCAGATTTAACAAACACATTTGATTGTTTAATGTCCCTCTGCACACCCAGTTTAACAAATATGGCCTTTGGAGGGGGGGAACAAAATAGGCTGCAGCTGGAACAGAACGTGGAGCCAGTGTTCTGCATCACCTAGCTAACCTCAAACAAGATTAATCATCTCTCTTTACCTGAGATGGTGTAACCCAGCTTGTCTCTGCTAAGAAAATTTCATTGTTAAAAATACACTGCTTCTTACTAAGCTGTTTGCTTTCTGTATTGACAAAAGACGTAAGGAATATGAGAATGTCCTGTCCTTTAGAATGCAGACTATATTAGCAGGTCTCCTTTGAGCTTACCTTTGCAGAAGCACATCTTACACGAGCAGGACAGCCATCCCAGGCTCCCCAGGGAACCTGCTGTTCCAACTCCTGCCCGCTGTTGTTTCAGTATCCCCCCCTTCAAAACTAACATTTCCAAACATCCACAGGTAGAGGTGGAATCAATCAAGTGCTCAATGCCTGGATTCACATTCTTTTTACAGCATCATTAAAACAGAGACATATCCACGTAGCAGAAAGCTTGTAAGTAGACATACAGTCCCAGCTGATCCACTTCTTGACAAATTTCAGCTCTATTTTTAGAACCTCTATAAACTAATGTCAGTGTTTATGTAAAACAAGGTGGCTGAGGGCCGAGGATGATGAGTTCTCAGAAAACTCCATCTAGTTTATAGGTTACTCAGAGGATTTTGCTGTTAAGTGAAACAAGATCCATCTGTAATGAGATACATTTTATTTTTTTAGGGAAGACTGAACATTTAATTCGTCCAGCCTTAGTGTTAATCCATAGTAGTGCTAAAATTAGATCCAGGAATGGCTTCTGATGATTTGCACGTTTTCAGCTTTATGGCTGGAAAATAATACTGGGGAAAATACAACAGCCCATAAGGCACAGCCTGCAGGGCCAAAGCCAAAGAATGTAATGACTTCAGCAAGCTTCAAGCAATTAAAAAAGTCCAACCAAAGAAACAACAAAAAGAAATAACTAAAAGCAAAACAAAACCCCAAAATAACCACCACAAAAAGCCACCAAAAACCCCAAAAAACCTAACACCCCTACTACACTTAATTGAAAGGTAAGAGGGACTAGAAAGGCAGAATGCAATGAACAGGATTAGAAACAGACTAAGGGTTTGAATAAACTTCTTCACACATACAAAAAAAAAAAATCAGCATGGCAGTTTTAATATTAATAATCATAGTATTCATCTAGAAAATAGCGCCCTACCACAGAGCCCAAGCTTGGCTGCTAGTATTCAGCAATGCACAGCAGAGAAGCAGATCACTTCCCCCCACAGCTGGGTACCTCTGTGCCCTTTTGTACTGGTACAGATCAGTCCCCTGCACTTCAGAGAAGACACAGTATAAAAGAGAGATAAGAACAGAGGGTCACGGTGCTATTACAAGCAGCACAGTGGTGTGCCTCACTGATCTGTTCTGATGCCTACATGAACCGTCTCACAGATACAGCAACAGGACTGTATAGCTGGAAGTTAAAGAACAATCAAAGTACAGGAAAGTGGACCTGTGTAATTTGTATTACAAAACAAAAAGACATCACTCAACATCTTGTTCCTTCTTTTGAATATGATTTTTCAGCATTCTTCAAATAACTAACGCATGGTTTGAAGAGCCATGTAAGAGTAGATTCTACCCTATTGGCTTTATGAAAGCTACAAAGTCCCTGGATAAGTTTTCCTATGTTCTCTCAGCCAAGTAAAAGAAATAAACAAAGGTTGGCATTTCACAAAATGCAGACAAGGATTTAAGTATCATGCAGTGAGAACAACTGCTCACTGGGGACTTGAAAAAGATCAGCATAGCTGTTGCAACATCCAACGTAAATGAGACGGAAAAAACCCTAATCTTCCATCCTGGATGTTTATTGCATATGTTACAGTCCTCTGTACATCCAGCCATCTCTGATGCCCGTAGGAATCATATAAGGAGCAAAAGAACAGAACATTCTCAAGAAAGCCTCTGAAAAGAGAAGTGAGATCTCCAGGGTCAGTGCTTGTGCCATTAAATATCTGACATCAGACTTCACTCCAGGCAATAGCAAATTTGTCACCGACTCCAACAGCAAAGTTTGGCTGCAGGCCCCCCCTCCCATCACTTTCTCTCGGCCTTGCCTCTTGGCAATGAGTTTAGTGTTACAGAAATAAACTGAAGCTTAAGGAGGACACAAAGGAGAAGCTTTGGCACTATGTATGCATTTGTCCTCATCTACCAAGAGCTTCCCTTGTTTGAAAGAGCAGAGGTCAGCACACCCACGGACAGATCTGGAGTGCTGCTCTGGATGCTGATTGGAGTCACACTGATTAAAGGAATCCCGAGACAGAGGTGATTATTTTCCAGCAGTGTTATGCGCTGTGCTGCACTAACACACCTGAACCTGTGCTGCAATTGCAATCCAGGCCTTTTCTTTAAAACTCTAATTCCTATACTTCTACAAGACAGTGCAGGACAGGATTGAGATGCCAAATCTCCTTTGCCAAGTCAGTGTATGCCACCATTTGTGTGAAACAGACCCCCACTTCAGAAAGGCAAGCCAACAACCTAAGACATTTCTCCATCTTACTTTGAAAAACTAGAAATTGGTAAAGGAAAGTAATATTTAGGTTTGGTGTCTTTAAAATCACTCAGTTAGCTCAGTGTAGTCATTCAGGCCTTAAGGGAAGCCAGCAGGGCCCTCGCAGCAGCATCCTCCCTGTCATCCTAGGCCTGACTGGGTCCTGGTACACTACACTGGTGTCCTTGTGTGAGGGCAGATGCTTTTTCTTGGTTTTTAAACATAAGCAGAAAACACATTTTATCATATAGATGTGTAATTGATGTCCTGGCAAAAGTAAGTGTCCCAAAGAGAAAACACACCACACAGCACAATGAAGTGAGAAAGTATTTTGTCAAGTTTCTATTTTGCTAAAAGAACTCAGTAAAATGCATGCTTTAAAAGTCTAATAAATATATAAACAAAATATATACTCAAATGCAGCCAATAAAATTCAATTTTAATCTAAATACTTTTTAACCCAGATGTTACCATAAGTATGTTTTATAAGGCCATCTAAGCTCCCAGTTCCATATTCAGTTTATTTTTTACCTCTTTTTTTCCACTGTTGTAGGGTATTACATGTTATAACTACCTTCCTTAACTGGCACTTCCATTTTATGGGTTTCTGAAAGAAGCAATTAAAAAGTTTGAAATAAAAAGTATCAGACAAATACATGATTCATGCTGCAATTTTCCACATGCTGTCTACTGCCAACTTTACAACTTGGCAGATGCTGGGAATATCCCAGCTCTACCCTTGCAAGTCTCCTCCTGGACCAACAAGAAAACATTTTGTCAGGCTTGAAACATCAGCAGGACCTCTAGTGTGCTATGGGTAAGCTCCCAAAATGCTTAACCAAACCTTACTGTTGCTTACCACATTTTGAAGTTTTCCATTTGCCAATATTTGGCACATTTCCCCCTGTTCAGCTTTGAGAATCAGGTGAAAGAAACTTGAAACCTGATTCAAAATGGGGAAATCTACAAGTGAAGTGGCAGGTGAGGACGTGCTGTTCTCCTTGCACAGCATTTGATCCTTTGCAGAGGCTGCAGTCTGGGTAAGGCCCAGGGCTGAGTTTCTATCTGCAATTCTAAGACAGCCTGTCCCCTGCCTGCTGCCAGGTTCACACGTGCAGAGAGTGTTCCCTGTTCCCGTCCTCACGTGTGTTACAGCCTGTTCAGCAGCTCCTGCCCAAATCACTCGCAGCTGCACAGCTCAGCTGACCCTGGTGCTCAAAGCGAGTGACAATGGAAGCGCCTGGGAACGAGTCGGAACGGGTCTATCCATCGCACAGACACTGTGTGCCCTGGTCTTTTCTTTGGCAAGTTCCCCCGTAAAGTTTCAGGAACTGATACTCTTACAGCACTAAGAGCCTCACCTCTGTGGTGTTTCCACACTTCCTCCCTCCCATGGTAACCACCACTGCAATAATTTCCCTTTAAAAAAACATACATACCATACACAGGACTAAGAGCTACCTGTTGCAAAAATCATCTAAAGGGATTTGGTAAAATTTAGAGAATGGAACTTTATTTTCCTATCAGACCATCAATATATACTGCAAAAGACTTACAATATCTGCAGGACTGAGAAACATCCTTGTTTAAATGCTGTCAGAAATAAAATGGCTTTCCTTTTCTTCAGACATCTCATTTAAAGCAAAATGCCTTTGCACAGCTCTGTGAGTGTTCAGCACACAGAGACGTTGTAAGACTACAGTGATTACCTAAAACGATCAGATATTTATGCTACATGATTGTGTTGAAGTCGGACAGTGTTTTGGGAATCAGTCGCCTCTCTGAACACTGCTTTTGACAGCAGGAAGGATGTGCTCTACAGTGCTGTGGAAAGGAGGATGTGCAGAGAAGGGAGCAGAAAAGCAGGGTGGGTTAAAGAGAAACTCACATGGTCCCTAAGTTCAAATTCTTGGGACGTGATACTCTCCAGCTGGACACCTCTGAGAAATAAGCCGAGGGCTGGAGCAAGTCAGTGCAACTTCAACTTCGAGTGCTGGGAGTAATTCACATAATTCACTGCTAGGTGGCAACACTGTACAGGAGCTAAACCACACAGGGGGACAGACCACTGAAGGGCTCGACAGCCTGGGCCAGCAGAAGGGTGGCATCAAAAATATCGTGTACTCAAACTTCGGGTTACTTGATCTTTTTGAAGAGAAGTGGCTAAGTCCTTCCTTATGCTTTTCCGTGTGCTGGCTACGCTCAGGAACCTGAGTAACCTCGGAACAAGCAAACACCTGCAGAAGCGCAGGGTGCGTGTCTGCTTGTCGGAAAGGGCGAGACAGCCAGCCCTTTGCCGATGTGACGCGCTAAAGGCTTTCCAAGAAGACATTAGCACGGCAAGCTGCGCAAGGAAAAAAAAAAAAAATAAAAAAAGCTGGGGGAAAAAAGAAAAGCAAGTAAAAGCAAAATAACGGGGGAAAAGAGATGCGATCTTGGCGGGACACGAGCTTTCCTATACTGGGAAAAGACACTCAGCCCTCCCTCCCTCGCAGCGCCTCCCATCCCACGGCACCCCCGTCCGTCCCTCCCGCTGCGGCCCCGCCCGGCCCGGCCGGGCTATAAGAGCGGGCGGCGCGCCGAGCCGGGCGGTCCGCGATGCAGAGCGCGGTGTTGGTGGCGCTGCCGCACGGAGGGCGCATGGAGAGGGGCGGCCGCCGCCGCAGCGAGACGGGCGAGACGGACAAGGGCAGGATGAAGAGGACGATGTGAGTCCCCCCTCGCCCCCGGGTTTGGTGTGCGGACGGGAGGGGGAAGCGTTTTCTCGCCCTCGGGCACGGAACTGGCAAAGCCGCCTGAGAATTACTGCGGCTCTGGCCAGTAAAGGGGCTGGTGTCTAAAGTTCTGCGAGCTGTCTTTTTTAACAGGCACTTCTCTCTTCTTTCTTCCAGCATTAAAGATTGGAAAACGAGACTGAGCTACTTCCTGCAGAACTCTGCTAATTCTAATAAAAGGAAATCTAAGAAGGCAGGGAAACACCGCAACTACTTCAGGTAAGTTATGAGAAAGAGGACTTTGTTTAAATAATTCAAGTGTTCTGCAACAACAGTAAAGCTTGAGCAGTCGAGTCTGATGTTCTGTCTCTTTCTGCAGACCTTCCCCTGAAGAAGCCCAGCTGTGGTCAGAAGCCTTTGACGAACTTCTTGCTAACAAATGTAAGTTTGTCTTCAAAAAGTAGCATTCAGGAGTAAAGGGATGGTGACATTTACATGTCTGTAAGAGACCGCTTCCTTCCATGTCAGCATTGTATATGCTTATGTAAATAGCTTGGATTCTGGTCTTGCAAGTGAAATGCTTTAAACAGTTTAAAGCTAAAACTCATGGAAGTTCTTAAAATTGTAAACTAACAGCAAAACAGAGGAAACCTCATTGTGGGCAATTTTTTTTTTTTTTTAGCCCCTATAGCTAAAATCATACCTATGAGCTTGGCTTTGCCAAATATGAAAAGAGCATTTATTCCCCAAGCTCACTGCACAACCAAGACAAATGCCTTCAGTAACATCAGAAGGATTCCGCAATACAAAAATTCAGTCATCTCAGGGCTTTGCTGTAGCTCTACAAGAAGCAGCATTCAGCAGCAAAGCAAAAAGACTAAGAAATAATACTACTGTTTGCTCATTGAACTTGAGTCATGCTTTCCATTGAAGGAATCTTCCAGAGTACTGTAGCAGTCACATTTACTGCAGTGCAAAGGTTAACAGACGATCTTATCTAGGGAGAAGTTTTTTTTTTTTTT